>JAHRHJ020000269.1:0-87667 GCA_019776745.2 Taxus chinensis | reverse complement strand
TATTTTGTTATGGATGAATTTGTAGGCCTAGTCCAAATACGACTCTTCACAAAACCAATAGAGATACATAAACTTTTTTATTTCTTTGCAAAAAAAGAGTTCTTTATTTCAGGATAGAGTTCATGTCACCTACTTGATAAGGCTAAATCAAACTTGTAAGAAGCCTTGTATAAAATATTGTATTTTTTGCTTTTTGAGCATCTCATACGATTAATTTTTCCATCCAAAAATTATTTTTCATCCTTCCATGATAATTTAATAATATATTTTTATTATTATTTGATTATGACCATGATGTAAATTTAAAAATACAAAAATATAGACATATTTTATTTATTTACTTTATGGAAAAAAAAATACATTTTTGGGAAGGGCGCCCGCTCAAACTATTGCCTAGGGCACTCCCAACCTTTAATTCGGCACTGTTATTATGTTGGTAAATATAAATTTTAATGATGTAACGACCCAAAAATCCATACACGAACAACACAGTGAAATACAGGATAATTTATTTTTTTTGACTTGCTTGACACATAACATGACGCAACATGTCGTCACCAAGTATACAACTAACACTGTGAACAACTTGATACAAGGATGGCCATAAAGGCAGCACGGAAACGTTCACACATATCGAGGACAATTTACTTTTCTTTTTGACAAGACAACATAGAAGTACAATCACAGAACACACTTACAGTTATGGCCAACCACAAGGAGATATTCTTGAGGGTTATTTATTTTAAAAGGACATCTTGCAATTCTTAGCTTACGTTTTCAAGGAGACTCGGGATATGATTCATATAATTCATCTTACCAAGTTAAATTTATTCTTTTTACACAGAGTAATTATCTTTAAATCTTCTCTATTATGACCTTTATTTGCTTAATTCGTTTATCAAGAAAAAAGAGAATTTCAATTCCACAAGGCCATCTGCTCACCACTAATGCTACTAAGTTTCGTTCTTGCCCACAAGACAACATGGTTTTAAGTTCAACACACTTAAGAGAAGAGATATAAGGTGCCTTGAAAAAGGGTTAGGGGGAGAAGGTCGAGATGAAACATTTTTAGGACCTCATCAGTTATTGCCAGTATTAAATTGAAGCTAGGGCTCTTAACCAGATTTAACAACTTTACTTAGGCTTCGCTAAAAGTATTATCAAGGAGTAAAAGAATTTACTTTCCAAATGGCTGAGAGATAGATTGTGTGGTTTCAAAATTGTTTTCTCCTGTTTATTATATCTTATTATCCTCAAACAATTAACAGTTCATTTCACCTTAGGGTCATTTTACAAATTTTACCATGAAAGGCATAATGTTCACTAGAGGAGCTAGGGTTATCGTGTTATAAAGTTTACTTGCAATGATAGTCTTGCCCTTGTCTACTTAGAGAATTTCTTGCTCTCAAGTTGGTGACCCCTACGTTACTTTATTTGAATGCAACTTTTAATTTAACTTCCAGAAGTATTTAACAATCCCATGTTAGTTTACTTATGACACTTTATTACTAAGTCATGGCAAGGTTTAACTCAGAATTTATTCTCAAGGCGAAGTTGAAGCAACACTCATTTACGAGAACAAAACAAGATTACATCATTTCTTAAAATACTGATACTCTACAAGTCACTCAACAACAATAACCAAATTTTCTTATAATTTCAATGATGGTCAAACAATACAAGGTTTCCAAAGTTCAGATGACAAGTCCACAATACATTATACTAAGACATTAATCCTCTTTTAAACTTTCCACTGGACGTTAACAACAGTTGAACAACATAAAAAAGGTTTCGAGCAAAGGAACTTCTCAACTGAGGTTGATGACAACAGTCTACAAATCTATCCCTCATCTACACGCAAGATCCATCTGCAGCAAATTTTCTACAAGAGTCAGTTCGCGAGAACTGAGCAAGATAAGGCTACACAAAACCACCATAACTATTATCTAACAATATCACGAAAAGGAAGCACTTTATTACAAGAATTGGTTTAAAGCTCTAAACACTATTAACACATCAAGTTAAAGTAAAGTCTTCATCATGCCAATCAAAGAAGGAGAAGACCTTGTACTTCAGTTAGGAGTAATAACAACGAAGGTATAGCAATCGTAAGAGAATGGCCCTTGGCCCTATAAGGAGATATAAACAATCTAGCAAAGAACAGAATTCCCATCAAGTAAGTAAATAACAATAATTACAAGATTGAGATTTGATATAAATAGACCAACCATCTAGAATTTTATCAAAGGTACCAACGCATAGGCTAAAATAATACATTTCTAAAAGAACAAAAGTTGATCGGCCCAAGAAAGGGGAAACACGGGTTTCAAAATTTAACACAAAAAGTCACGTATAAATGAGTTTCAAACCGGAAATCAATTAGAGTATACACACAACATAAGTTTCGAAGCGAAGGCAAAGTATACTAGTTTTGACCATTAACTACAAGGAGATTTACCAATCATCCAGGAAGGGTCAAAGTCTTACAGGCTAGTAGCAAACACGCGAGAGAAGAAGGGGGTTCCGTCCAACAAGAGTATACAATAATGTCATCAACAAATTTTTATAACACTAAAGGTTTGCAAACCTCCACTACAGTACTAAGTTTGGTTAATTTAAAAATAAATTACCCACATCCCATAACAACCATATTTTACAGCAACCCTGGATAACACAGTCAACCGTTGCACAAAGATACAAACATAACTTCTAAGTGACATTATCAAAACTAAAACTTCCGCTATGAATTCATAAGATTATCAAATGAAAGCTAAGTTTTTCCCGAAGATTAATCACATTTAAGGAAATTTCCATCATAAACTATTACGGTAATTACGTGCATAAAAACTGACCAATATTAATTAATAGCGTTAACATTACAAGGGAGAAAATAATGCAAGTTAGGAAAAATAGAAGAGCGCCATCAGCAATAATTCTGAGAGGGGGATTAGACCAAACTATTCCAGTGTCAACGAGGTACTAGATTCGCACAAAGAACCTCGAGCTTAGTTGATCCGTAAGGCTAGTTATGGTTCAAGTTGCCAGGGATGGTCAAGGTACTTCCTGAGGATGGCCTTAAAATCCTAGAAACAAGATGAAAGATAATATAAGAGTCTACACCCGCGAGGCGGAAAACACACTGCACACAACCTTTTCATTCAAAAAGTTTAATACCGAAACTCAAGCTGGTTAGCCCCAAGCCTTGATCACACAATCCTACAACCTTTCTTTCTCGATGCCAAAAGGTTATCAAAGGGACTTGCGAAGGAGCTAACAAAACGTCAAAAGACAACTTGGGTGCTAGGGAGGAGCTTCACAGTTATCGTAACTTACTTCCATGATATCGAAAATACTAGTTAATCAACATAACAACTTACAACTCAATCGCGGAGAAGAATTAATACATAAACAAACAGATGAAGGTCTATCATTCGAGTAAGAGAAACATAACATTCAAAGGAGAGGGCACACGCATCCTTTCGACCCACATTCTGTCAACGATAAAAGCTAAAACAAGAAGACACAAGCAGAAAGGGAAATCTCCCATCATGACATCCAACTGACAAATCAATGCAAGGAAAAGTGGTTCGATTTCACAATATTTTTAAATAAAATAACAGTAGAAAAGTGTAGAAATATCTTGCCTGTTTCTCCAGCTTCAACAGGTCGTACAGACTCCACAGGGCAGCATAAGAACTGTAGGTACTGGAATCCAGGATGCACCAGTTCTAAGCGGTCCACAATCAACGATGTCCAAAAGGCCACATTTGATAAGTTTTTCCAGAACCATGGGGCAGAAAATTTAACAGTTGAGCATCCAGATTCAGGAAGCCACCTCAACCGTCTTAAGACAGTTATGCTTCCAGGACACTAGCAGATACAACAAGAAACAAAAAAATCTCTTTTTCAAATGCATTGGAGAACATCCAGGCTGTTATCAAACAAGTCCCACTTCGGTCTAGGCGTGGAGATGCTATCAAAGGTTGTGCCCTTGGCCATTAAACCTGCTCTTTGCATTTGCTAGAAAATAAAGCCATTTCCACATATCCATGACAATAGTCCTTAGACTCAACATCTTCAAATAAGGCTAACCAGTCACCTAGATTGGATTCAATGCAGGCATTACCAATAATCCTCTTCTGCCCAAGAAGCTTTCCCTTTTTTTCAAGCAGTGATGGAACCTGCTTTGCCTCTCTCACCTACTCTTTTCTTGTAACAAACTTGGACAATCCTAATGCAGATGCAGTCAACACGTACATTAGAGTTCTTGATGACTAATGAGATTGTCCCACAGGGAAGGCTTGACATTCAGAAATGAAATTGCCATCTTTCACTATGGTGACAGAGGAAAACTTTTACCTTCCCATTCACTCAGTACATGCTCTGAATCTGAAAAAATATGATGCTACCTTCATCTCCCAAGACATTTTCTCCGACAAGGATTTAATAAGTGTTCTCTTCAAAACTTAAGGCAGTCTGCCCACATTACATCTTCATAAGAACATTGTCATCGTTACCTCAGCATGAAAGCAGAGATTGCAAATTTATTCAGCCAAGATTTCTATGCAATTAACTTGTAGATAAAAATGGTTGCAGTGTGGCGGTCAACATCTGCTAGAAGGTCTTTTGAACAATAGCATAGTGCTTGTCTACTTGCTTTACACAGCAGACTCGATATCTACTCATTCTCAGGAAATCTTTGTCCTAAATGAATTCTTCCCCCGGCTTTGAAACCCAGGCCCATTCCAGAAATATCAAGCTACAGAACATTACCCTTTTCGTTACTGGCAAGTCAGATGGAACCATTTGCCTCTCTCACAACAATTTGCATTGCAACAATCTGTGGACAAATCCTGAATGAAGTGTGGCAGAGGTCAAATTCTTTTACTTTCCCTGTTCATCAGCACATGTTCATGAACATGAACAGAATCACCTTCTACCTTCATCTCCCAAGAGGATGGAGATTTTCTCCAACATTGCAATAGATCACAGGTGCCTGTGGGTGTGATCTGTCACCTACACAAAACGCATGCACCATTTTACTGCCTTTAAGGTGTGATACATTCCAAGAAACCTTTATTAATCTGCTCAACTTCATCAATCTCCTAAAGCTCTATTAGCAAAGCAAATCGTGCTTCATGAATATTCTGATATGAAACAGATCCACCTCTATGAGATTCTCTTCCATGAGTTACATCGTAGAACAAGCAAGAATTCAACAGAGAATCTCTAACAATAAATTTCATTGGGTCTCCTGGTAACACTCTCACTGTCACTTAGTCGATTTAATGAAAAAAATATCTTGAAGGAGAGACTCGAATCTGAGGATGCAGTCGATACTGAACAGATAACAACAGAGTTGGAAAACCTGCTTGCTGGAGGCGCTCAAAAAGGCTTCTACTACATTCTAACACACCTGCCGCCTGGCTATTTTACTGTGCAAAGTTGTTTGCTGTGGATTCCCGACCCGAGGACACACCTCGCAGCACCCAAAGAAAGTGGAGGTAACACCTGCCTGTAGCTTCATCTAAAACCGCCATGGTCAAACTGTGCGGCCAGCAAAAGGAAACAGTGCGCCTTTTTCCACCTGAAACGCCTCAGGAAACGACAAACAGAACCCACGTCCACCTTAGTGTTAACAGGCCCTCATCCACGGGTAGAGCAGAGAAACATGCACGCAAGGAAGGAAAGATTTGGACTCACGTTGCACAGGAAGGGGGAAGAAAATGCAGCAAGGCAAGAGACAGGAAAGAACACGCATTCTCCAAGACAGAGTAAGGCACACAGGCCACGGAAGTCAGCAGAAGATTTGCAAATCAACAATTTAATAAATGCAGGAAGATGCGGCCAACACTCCACCGAGATTTCAACTGTCAAGTCAGGCCAATTATAGGTTCATTTAAGAAGTGACAAGAAATGTCACCCATCCGCTAGCTAACCATAGCAAAAATTTTATTTTATCTTATTTTTGGAGCCCCATGCTTTGGGGACAGGCTGCTTGCCAGGAGCAACAATGAACGGGAATTACAGGAAACATATAATCTTCCTCCCATAAAACAGAGGAAAACTATACCGAAAACCGTATGTTTGTAATGCCCCGTTCGGTGTGTACCCTAGTTCTTGTCGCAATGACCTTCTTGTTGAGCGTCGAATGGCTGTGTGTATTTCTATTGTCTTAGATCTTGTCTCAGTGATGTTTTAGAACCTTCCCTCTCCTTCTTGCGTTCTCAAGTTGTTATTGACACCTCTGTGTGTGGACTGTGTAATGTCCTGTGCATTAACCTATTTAAGGAGGATCTTGTTGTCGCATGGTTAAGCTGGATCATTGGTCATTATTGATGTGAGTAGAAATTATTTATATTTATAGTATATAATGATAACAATGTTGTTTTAATTTAATTATCGATTGGCCTCTATCTTATAGTGTTATTGTTTTACATTATTGTCAAGTTGGTATATACGTCTTTGTTAATATGATTAATAATTATTTTAAGTGGTAATAATAATAATAATAATAATAATAATTAAATAATAATAATAATAATAATAATAATATTTTAATTATTGATCGACGATAACTCATTAATTTTAGTGTCGATTGTTATCAACTGTATTATTAATTATCGTTAAACGATTTTATTGTTTGGTTGGTCGCTTTGCAGAATGAACCCCGTTCCGCGATGAGGAAGGGAGTACCCATTTTGGTGCCATGGTCGTTCCTTGCCTGGTGTTTGCTTTTGAATGCCAACCTCTAGTTTTCTGTGCTTGGTCGCTTAGGCCTATTTGCATGTTGTTTTTAATCCTTGTGAGTAATGGAGAGTTTGATTCTTACTTCCTCTAGCTTGCTCATGTGTACATGATTAAATTTTCTCTGGTTGAATAGTAATCATACAAAAATTTGTATACCTTTTTAGCTTATGAAAACTGTTCAGGTAATCTTGTAACTCCTTTTGCTTTTGTATTAATATATCTTCTTTCGTATGCTTTGTGAGCTTACCTTAGTTTGTAGAGATTTTGTTATCCTGTATCTTTGCTGAAGGAGGGGCTCATGGGGGCGCCAGGTTGTGGTGAGGACTGCCCAGTTTTTAAATATTTTGAACTACTTTCACCTACCCTCCACTGCCACCTTGGCCGACCAGGTCCATTCGCATGTCTTGTTGCAAGTAGGTGGCATTAGTCTCCTCCCAACCACCAACCTGCAGACCGTAATGGCCATTATGTTTCTATCTTGCGTGAGGGAGATGGGAGTCGGTGGAGTCTTGTTTTTCTTCACCTTGATCTCATTTTGATTCTTTTATTCAATGCGTATGGGCGCAGTAATGGGTTTGATACGGTGGCTAGATGAAGCTACAAGCTAGTGAAGCAGGCGTGTTACCTCCACTTTCATTGGGTGTTGCGAGGTGTGTTCTTGTCGGGGATCCACAGCAATGGCCTGCAATAGTAATTAGCCAGGCAGCAGGCATCTTGCAGTATAGTAGAAGCCTTTGTGAGCACTTCCAACAAGCAGGTTGTCCAACTATGTTGTTATCTGTTCAGTATTGAATGCATCCTCAAATTCGGGATTCTCCTTCAAGATATTTTTATCAAAATCGATATTGTGACAGTGAGAGTGTTACCAGGAGACCTGATGAAATTTATTACAAAGATTCTCTATTGAGACCTTACTTGTTTTACGATGTAACTCATGGAAGAGAATCTCATAGGCGTGGATCTTTTTCATATCAGAATATTCATGAAGCACAAGTTGCTTATTAAACGTATGCCCTGGTTTTTCTTTTGGTGACCTGCTCACGCCAATTATTGGATGGTTGTGTGAGGATTTGGTGGAGAATATAGTTGGGTTCGTGGGAAAAAGGAAAAGGGGCTTGGAGCTTCCCAATGAAATGCGTGTAGCCATTACTTTTCTGCCCACCCCTTTCCTATGCTAAGCATGGCCGTTAACAGACTGTGGACCTTCAACAAGCTGAGGAAGAGAAGTTGCGCAGGTTGTGTTGTTGTTGCCTGAGCCCTGGTCGACGTGGTTGTTGGTTGGAATAATTCTAATCAGGCATGATAATCTATTCATCCCAATATTTGCTAAACTTTAAAATAACTTGAAATGAAACATTCCTTTTCCTGAATTGGTATTTCAAATGTGAATTTTTGTGTGAATTGTGTTCTTTCATTGCTTACTGGTTCATTTTTCCTGAATTGCCTCTAATGTTGGTTTTCTGGGTTGCTTTGGATGCTCTCACTCTAAGAAATCTCTTTATGGGTAAATGGCGCCTTGGAAATATATTGTGGGTTTTAGATGTCCTGCTGTGACATATATCCTTTCCCTTGACTTTCATGGTCTCTCTTATTTGAGTGCCCATATTTTATTTTGCTGAACTACTGATTAAATTGTGGGATTTATAGAATCTATGAAGCTTTGTATTTATTTTGGATATAGGGTAAATGGGTAAATGTTCTTGGATGCTTTTGCGGAGCTAGTAGTAAGATCTTTTTTTTTATATTTCTTAAGATTACTGTGATAACTTGAAGAATCTAGAGATGCTTTAGGTATGTGGAAACCTTGTATACATCATTGTTATCGAATGCTATGCCTAATATGGTTTGAGTTGGGTATTGTGTGTTCCTATTTTGGGTGTTGCCTACTTTTTAAATATATTGATCCTTATCTCGAATTTTAGTATATCGATTTGAAGAATAACTTATAATACACACACACACACACACACACACACACACACACACACACACACACACACACACACACACACACACACACACACACACACACACACACACACACACACACACACACACATATTAGGCACCTCCCTAATGATCGAATCTTGATTTAGAGACCTAACCCGTAAATGGGCATGCATTGAAATTTGTTGAGATACCAGACAATTTTTCTTAGGACTTCCATTAATCTGAAAATTGTCTAGCTAATTCGAAGTTTGGGATAAATAATAATAAAAAAAGGGGAATGCATGCTCATGCCAGTTATTTTGAACTGACAAAAAACTAACATGTTTTTGCAGGTTGATTTTTTGAGCTCAATTATGAAAGAAGTGGCCCTTGTATTTTCATAGATGATAATCATTAAGGTGCTTGTACGCTGTTTTTTATGGTTCAACTATTGATAACGTCCAGTGGAAATTGTAGAGAAGGGTCAATGTCTTAGTATATTGTATTGTGGAAATTTTCATCTTAACTTTGGAAACCTTGGATCGTTGACTATCATTGAAAATATAAGAAAATTTGTTTACCACTTGTTGAGTGACCTTAATGGATTATCGGTATTCTAAGAGTTCATGTAACCTTGTTTTGTTTTTCGTAAATGAGTATTGTTAAAATTTACCCCCCTGCGGTTAAAGGTTGAGTTAAATCTTTCTAAGACTTAGTAATAGTCTGTCATAAGTAATATAAAATGGGTTGTTTAATGCTTATAGAAGTTAAACTAAAATTTATATTGCAAATAAATTAGTGTAGAGGTGACCAACTTGAGAGCATGTAATTCCATAAGTGATCAAAGATGAAACTATCCTTTGTTAAGTAACATTATATAACTTGATATCCCTAGCTACACTAATGAACACTATCCCTTTCATGGTGAAATTCTTAAACGAACTTAAGGGAAATCTATGGTTAGTTCTGGAAGATAATAAGATTTAATAAGCAGGAGAAAACAATTTTGAAACCACGCAATCTATCTCTCAGCCATTGGAAGGTAAATTGTTTTATTTTATAAAACTCATTTAGTAAAGCCTAAGTAAAATCTTTAATAATTCTGGTTAAGTTTTCAAGTTTCAATTATATCTTGGTAATAGCTAATGAGGTCTTAAAGATGATTTCAACTCAACCTTCTCCCTCTAACCTTTTTCCAAGGTGCTTGGTAATTTTTCTCTTAAGTATGTTGAAAGTGAATCCATACTGTAATAAGGGTATGAGCGAGTTTTAGTAGCGTAAGTGTGGATAGAGGGCCTTGTTGAATTAATTTACCTCCTTTATTAAATAATTGATTTAAAAAATTAATTGTCATAAAGGAGAAGACTTTAAGTGAACTACTCTACAGTGTATAAGAAAATAACTCAGTTGGTAAGATGAATTTCTGCAAATCATATATTGAATCTCTCTGAAAACATAAGTCATGAGTTAAAGGGTGTTTTATCAAAATAAATAAAATTCAATCATTTCTTACTGTGGCTTGCCCTAGCTGTGAGAGTGTCATGTGGTTGGACTTCTATGTTGTTTTGTAAAAGAAAAGTAAATTGTCCTTGATGCGTGTAATGCCCTGTTGGGCATCGACTCCCGTTTCTACCACCTGCCCTCCACTGCGACCTTGGCCGACCAGGAAGGTCTTGTTTGCACGTGGATGCACTTGGTCTCCTCCCAACCACCCAACCTGCCAACTGTACTGGCTATCACGTTTTTCTACCTTGCGTGAGAGAGATGGAGTCGGTGGAGTCCTTCTTGCTGGTGGCCGCACTTCTTTTATTATTTCTGATTTTGCAAATCTTCTTGGTTTCTTATTTGACTGCTTGTTTATCAAATCTGAACAGAGCATGAGGGATTCTTCGACGTGTGATCCTTCTGTGACCGCGTGAGTTTTCCTTTTGTTGGGCTGCGTGTGGCGTGTGAGAGGCGTTCTTCCTGGTTGCGTGGGCAGAGAGGCCAGGAAATCTCTGTCATGGCATTTTTTTCTTGTTCCTGGTTCCTCCTTGCGCACGTGGGTTTTGATGAAGCTTCAGTGAGTGAGGTAGGCGTTTTTCCTCCAATTTCTTGGGTGCTGCGAGGTGTGTTCGTGCCGGATATCCATAGCAGCGACCCACATCAGTGTTTAGCTAGGCGGCAGGCATGTTGCAGAATGGAAGAAGCCTTTGTGAGTGCTCCTTGTAAGCAGGTTGTCCATCTATGTTGTTTTCTGTTCTGTATCGAATGCATCCTCAGATTCAGGTTTCTCCTTCAAGATATGTTTATCAAAATCGACTATGTGATAGTGAGAGTGTTACCAGGAGACCTGATGAAGTTTATTGCAAGGATTCTCTATTGAAACCTTTCTGCTTGTTTTGTGATGTAACCCATGGAAGAGGATCTCATAGAGGTGGATCTGTTTCTTATCAAAGTTGCGCAGTGAAAGGAATGGCACCCAAAGCTCGGCTTGCAACATATAAGGTATGTTGGATGTCTGGCTGCTATGATTCTGACATACTTCCTACGTTTGATACTGCTGTTGAAGATGGTGTGGATGTGATTTCTCTTTCTGTGGGCAGGGGTGTTGTGCCATATTATCTTGATTGTATTGCAATGGGTGCCTTTGGGGCTGGAGAGGGGTGTGTTTGTGTCTACTTCTGCAGGTAGCGAGGTTCCTGGGGAGCTGTTTGTCACCAATCTGTCACCATGGGTGACAACAATTGGGGTGGGGACTTTAGACAGGGATTTCCCTACAAAAATTATTTTGGGTAATGGGGAAATCGTCAGGGGAGTGTCTTTGTACAGTGGAAAGGCGTTGGGGTCTGATTTAGTCCCCTTGATCTATGCTGGAGACATCTCTGTTGGAATTATCACACCTTCAAGCTACAGCTGAAATGTTTGCACTGAGAGTTTGATGTTGTCCTCAAATCTGATGAAGGAAAAAGGTTTATATATCATTACGGTAGATGCCTTTCAGAGCCAGGAGCGTGATGTAATCATTATGTCTTGTGTCTGAGCTTCAAATCATGGGGTTGGCTTTGTAGCTGATATTCGCCGCATGAATGTGGCACTAGCACGAGCTCGCAGAGCACTTTGGGTTAAGGGCAAAGCAGTTGCATTGAAGCAATCTAGTGACTGGTCAGCCTTGATTGAGGATGCTAAGTCTAGGGACTGTTTTATGGATATGGAGTCTATACCAAGAGATTTTTTTTTGGTTATAAAGCCATCTTCTTTTGCTTCGTCTCAGACTAGGGCTGCTCCTAATATGAGAGCACCAAGGTTAGGAGGTCCAAATCAGAATCAATCAGATGCATATGGAGATGGTGGAGGTGTTTGGATGAATGACGAAGGATCAGGTTCAATTGCCAAAAATGGGGCCTACAGAAGTTCTAGGGCTAATTTGGAGCGGTGTTGGGAGGATGTTGGCAAGTATTTTAGACCACCCACCCTGGCCGTGAACTCCTACCTGCACCAACGTGAGGATGGTCGATGTTTGGGCACCCAACGAGCTTGAAGAAAATGGAATTTGGCTTGGGTTGTTGTTGCTGATCCGAGCGGTGTCCGTGAAACCTACTGAATCTGGAGAAAAAGGAAAGATATTTCTACTCTCTTCTACTGTTACTATATTTAAAATTATTGCAAAATCGAACCACTTTTTCCTTGCATTGATTTGTCAGTTGGATGTCATGATGGGAGGTTTCCCTTTCTGCTTGTTTCTACTTGTTTTAGCTTTTATCGTTGTCAGTATGTTGGTCGAAAGGATGCGTGTGCCCTCTCCCCTGGGTGTTATGTTTCTCTTGCTCGAGTGATAGACCTTTGTCTGTTTGTTTATGTATTAATTCTTCTCTGAGATTGAGTTGCAAGTTATTATGTTGATCAAACTAGTATTTTCGATATCATGGAAGTAAGTTTACGATAACTATGAAGCCCCTCCCTAGCACCCAAGTTTGTCTTTTGATGTTTTTGTTAGCTCCTTCGCAAGTCCCTTTGATAACCTTTTGGCATCGAGAAAGGAAGGTCGTAGGATTAGTGTGATCAATGCTTGGGCTAGCCAGCTTAGAGTTTCGGTATTAAAACTTGTAGAATGAAAAGGTTTGTGTGCAATGTGTTTTCTGTCTCGCGTGTTTAGACTCTTATATTATCTTTCATCTTGTTTCTAGGCTTTTAAGGCCATCCTCAAGAAGTACCTTGACCATCCCTATCAACTTGAACCATAACTAGCTTTTCGGATCAACTAAGCTCGAGGTTTCATTGTGTGAATCCAGTACCTCATTGACACTAGAATAGTTTTGGTCTAATCCCCCTCTCAGAATTGTTGTTGATGGCGCTCTTCTATTTTTCCTAACTTGCATTATTTCTCCTTTGTAATGTTAACGCTATTAATTAATATTGGTCAGTTTTTATGCACGTAATTACCTTAATATTTTGTGATGGAAATTTCCTTAAATGTGATTAATCTTCGGGAAAAAACTCATCTTTCATTTGATAGTCTTATGGATTCATAGCGGAAGGTTTTGTTTTGATAATGTCACTTAGAAATTTTTCTTATATCTTTGTGTGACCGTTGACTGTGTTACCAAGGGTTGCCTTAAAATATGGTTGTTTTGGGAAATGGGTAATTTATTTTAAATTAACCAAACATTAGTATTGTTGTGGAGGTTTGCAAATCTTTAGTGTTAAAAAAAAAATCGATGACATTATTGTATACTCTTGTGTGACGGAACTCCCTTCTTCTCTCGCGTGTTTGCTACTAGCCTGTAAGACTTTGACCCTTCTTGGATGATTGGAAAATCTTTGTAGTTAATGGTCAAAACTAGTATACTTTGCCTTCGCTTCGAAACTTATGTTGTGTGTATACTCTAATTTATTTCCGGTTTGAAACTCAATTATACATGGCTTTTTGTGTTAATTTCTGAAACCCGTGGTTCCCCTTTCTTGGGCCGATCAACTCTTGTTCTTTTAGAAATATATTATTTTAGCCTATGCGTTTGGTACCTTTGATAAATTTTCTAGATGGTTGGTATATATATCAAATCTCAATCTTGTAATTATTGTTTAATTACTTACTTGATGGGAATTCTGTTTTTGCTAGATTGTTTATTTTCTCCTTATAGGGCCAAGGGCCATTCTCATACGATTGTTACTTTCGTTGCTTTTGCTCCTAACTGAAGTACAAGGTCTTCTCCTTCTTTGATTGGCATGATAGAGACTTTATTATAACTTGATGTGTTCATAGTGTTTAGAGGTTTGACCCAATTCTTGTAATAAAGTGCTTCCTTTTGTGGTATTGTTAGATAATAGTTATGGTGGTTTTGTGTAGCCTTATCTTGCTCAGTTCTCGCGAACTGACTCTTGTGGAAAAATTTGTTGCAGATGGATTTTGCGAGTAGATGAGGGATAGACTTGTAGATTTTTACATCAACCTCAGTTGAGAAGTTCTTTTGCTATGAATCCTTTTTTATATTGTTCAACTATTGATAACATCTAATGGAAAATTTAGAAGAGGATCAATGTCTTAGTATTTTGTATCGTGGATTATGTCGTCTTAACTTTGGAACCTTGAATTGTTTGACTATCTTTGAAATTTTAAGAAAATTTGTTTACCGCTTGTTGAGTGACCTTAATGGATTATCGTATTTAAGAAATGATGTAATGTTTTTTTTTCGTAAATGAAAAACTTTATCCCTGAGAATTAAATGTTGAGTTAAATCTTTCTAAGACTTAGTAATAGTGTGTTATAAGTAAAATAAAATGGGTTGTTTAATACTTATAGAAGTTAAACTAAAATTTATATTGCAAATAAATTAATGTAGAGGTGACCAACTTGAGAGCATGTAATTCCATAAGTGATCAAAGATGAAACTATCCTTTGTTAAGTAACATTATATAACTTGATATCCCTAGCTACACTAATGAACACTATCCCTTTCATGGTGAAATTCTTAAACGAACTTAAGGGAAATCTATGGTTAGTTCTGGAAGATAATAAGATTTAATAAGCAGGAGAAAACAATTTAGAAACCACGCAATCTATCTCTTAGCCATTGGATGGTAAATTGTTTTATTTTTATAAAACTCATTTAGTAAAGCCTAAGTAAAATCTTTAATAATTCTGGTTAAGTTCTCAAGTTTCAATTAAATCTTGGTAATAACAAATGAGGTCTTGAAGATGATTTCAACTCAACCTTCTCCCTCTAACCTTTTTCCAAGGTGTTTTGTCTTTCTTCTCTTAAGTGTGTTGAATGCAAACCCATGTTGTCATATGGACATGAACAAGTTCTAGTAGTGTAAGTATTAATAGATGGCCTTGTGGAATTAAATTCCCCCTTTCTCTAAATAAACGAATTAAGCAAATAAATGTCATAATAGAGAAGATTTAAAGATGATTACTCAGTGTAAAAAGAATAAACTTAGCTTGGTAAGATGAATTGTATGAATCATATCTTGAGCCTCCTTGAAAACGTAAGCTAAGAATTGAAAGATGTCCTTTTAAAGTAAATAACCGTCAAGAATATCTCATTGTGGTTGGACTTCTATGTTGTCTTGTCAAAAGAAAAGAAAAGTGTATTATCCTTTTGGGTGTGAACGTTTCCGTGCTGACCTTGTGGTCATCCCCGTAACAAGTGGTTCCTAGAGTTGGTTGTAACTTTGTGACGACATGTTGTGTCGTGTTATGTGTCGAAGCAAGTCAAAAAAAAATTATCCTGTCTTTTACTGTGTTGTTCGTGTGTGTGATTTTTTGGGTCGTTACACTTGGTATCAGAGCGTAGGTTCATGCTCTCGAACCTATGGGCCGGATTGGTGTTGTATGGTGATGTTACATGATGGTGATGGTGTTACATGATGTTGTTTCATGGAGATGATGGTATTGCATGATGATGATTTATATTGGAAGAGTAATGTGCTTTAAGCGTGATGTGATCCATGTCGTAATTGTGATATTGTGAACGCACATGATGTGTATGTCACTTTGTGCGTGTTTGTGATCATGTTGATATGTTGGGGATGGGAGTATTCTCTCTCCTTCTTGTGGATTCTATGAAGAGTTCACGTGTGAATTACTGTTTGTGATGTGTGAAAAGAATTATAATGTGGATGACGTAGTGTTGGAGCATTGTGACATATTGTGGTATGTAGGTGTATCAATGTGTTGTATGACTAGATTGATGTTAAAAGAAATGAGTTGTATCATGATGTTTTTACCATGTTTTGAAGAAATGTGTGTACCACCTTGCTATGTTGCAATGGATGTTATGTTGATATGTACTATGTTCATCGTATGTATGATTTGTGTAAATATGTAATGCTTCATGTTGTGATTTTGGGTCATAAGGTGAGTGTATGAACCCTATCGTATGGTGATTGCACTTTGGGTGCAGAATGTGGTAAAGTGATGTGTTACACTCAGTGAATGTATGATTGTGATCTACCCTGTATATGTACCATATGTAAGACATTATGGTAGTTATGTGTGTGCCACCGTTATGTTAGTGATGTTGTTGTATGTTATGTTGTGAACCTTACGCTAACCGACCCTGAGGGAATCGGTAGAAGTGTATGTTGAGAGTGAGGAATGGTGTACCATGGACCAATAACTAGAGCCAAAATTAGGTTTAGTAGATGGTGTACCTGTGATTCCTTCCTCTCTCCCTATGTGGTTGTATGTATGCAACCTTAGTGCAATCTATGACTATGTTTAGCCTTGTAGAAGTGGTGGCGGGATGATTCAGACAGAGGTGATGAAATTGTACTATTGATGTTTTATTTTGCGAGCTGAGGCTTGATGTTCCGAGTGCTAGCAACTCGTTGAGTACCCCTTGGTGGCTAGATAAGGCCACACAGTTATCGTAATGTGACATTATTATAAGTTGATTTTATTCGTAAATTGAGCTTTTTACTTTATTTTGTAAGGACCAGCAGCTTTTCTTGATTGCCATGCTTTACAATTTTGGGCATTTCCTTGGTTTGTGGCACTAACATGGGGATTTTGATACTAACTATGGCTATTTGGCCATTTATTTTGCTTGATTTTGGGTCTTCTTTTAAATTTGGAATTTTTACCGCCTTGCCCAAGGCTTGTACTTTGCCACTTGGCACTTTGATTGGATTGTTGTGCTGGTTCTATTGTCGTGATGTGTGGAATAGGGTCATGGGATGCACCATGGAATGGTTGGACCTATGGACCCGCTTCGTTGTATGGGGGTACGCCCCAAGGAGTTACAGATAACTAGCGGGTTGTTGAACGACGCGTTATTATGTCACTTGGGTTAGGAGTGTTCGAACTCTATGTGTCTTGGGCCATAGGGTCAACCGGCCTCCTTGAGGGAGGCATAAGAGTTTGAGGGAGGCATAAGAGACTTGAGGGAGGCATAAGAGTTTGAGGGAGGCTTATGATATTTGTCTGTATGGTTGATGTTTCAGGATATATGTTGAGTTATTGTGATGTTTTGGTAGTGGTATTTTGATGTATGTGTTACTCATGTCAGATGGATATGTGTTGTGATGTTGTGGATATGTCATTGATTCCCTTGTGGACACTATGTACCTGTAGCATTTGTTTGGTGTCATGTGAATTTTTCATACGATGCAAATTGAGGAAATGTCTGGTGGATTGTAGTACTCTTTTGTTTGAGTATTTTGTATGTCAGTCATTGATGTGTGACGAGTACTATGTTATGTGGACTGTGCCTATTCCATTCCGTATTTGAGTAACCTTTTGTGGTGTAATACAATCTTGAAGTATATACTTGTGTGCTTGTGAATCTGTAGTGTCTTGTGAACCTGATAGGGTGTTGTGTTAGCAGTTCATGTTGGGCACCCACAATAAGGAATAAACCAAAACTCTTCAATGATGAAATTTTAAAAAAAATTAAAACTAGAATAATGCTAATGGAAAGAGAACTAATGAAATGATAAATAAGAAAGAACTGCCAATCTTCACAGAACCTTGAAAGTTAAAATTTCTACCAAATGTTCCTAAGGCTACCCTTTGGCCGTGCTTTAATTTTGAACTAAAATTTTAAACCATAGGGTGTACTTTCTCCTTTACAAAATTGTTGCGTACCATTTCTTTTCCTAGGTGTTATGTTGCATCGAGGAATGCTTTCTTAAGGGGAGGAGAATGTAATGCCCTTGTTGGGAATCAAGGTCCCTTTCTGGGACTTGCCCTCCACTGCCACCTTGAAACCAGGCGAACCGGTCTTATGTGCATTTTCCCAAATGTGTTATGCATTTGTTGCTCCTCCCAACCAGTATTTGTCTCTGGCTGTCACAAAATACTGCAAAATGCTATTTAATCATGACAATGGAGTCACGTTGTTCACAGAGGGAAAAATTGCAAAACTTTGCTCAAATATTTGGGTCAACATCATTTGAAAACCATTAAGGGTCTTGTTTGACCTCACCTTCTTGAACTTCGTGAAATCAGTTTCAAAATTTCATGAACTTACATTGTTTGGTGTCAGGCAAATGATGAAGTAACCTCATATTACGTTTTAATAGTTGCCAGCAAAATCTCATTGAAATGGGTTGAGGTTTGAATGTTGTGAACCTCCCTTCCACCGGGGTTTTAATAGTAAGCTTCCCAGTGAGTAGGTATCATTTGGGACATTCATTCCAAAGAGGCGCGAATGTTGTTGCCGGTCAAGCCAACAAGCGAAAAATCAGTTCAAATTTCCACAAATGCTGCGAACATTGAGCACTGAATCCAGAAATGGGACAAATGGCAGAAAGCGTTCTGGAGCCTTCAAAGCTATAAGCCGAGGCAGAGGAGAATCTTTCATGAAACAAGTTTTCTGTTTGTATCTTCAAGCAACGGGCCATCAGATTGCTCCGGTTTGATGAACTTCAAAAATGTGGATCAAAATCGACTATTGAAGTGAGCACGAAGTCCTCATGTTACCAAAACATTTTGCTAACCTGGAACCAGTTTATTGCAAAATATATCTATTAAAATGGACATTTCGGCTTGTTTTTGCGATGTAATCAATATGAAATTCACTAGATGACATCTGTTTTTTCAGATTGTCAAATGAAGGGTTGCGCCTTCAAAAAGCTGCTATTTTCTGGTTGCCATAACTTTTGAATTTCTCAACGAAATAAGCATCAAAATGAATGATGGTGTGGATATGATTTCTTTTTCTGTACAGATGGAATGTCCCGTGACAATTATCATAATGTAAAAATGTATTTGATATAGAACTTTGATTGAAGCGGAAATAATGTCTTTGTGAAAACAGGAAACATCGATGGTCCAGCTACAGTGTTATCAGACGCAATTTGATTTGGGAGTGAAAAATCAATGGTCATATTTAGAAGGGCTTCCCTGCTGCAAACATATATTTTCAAGTAATGGGTGCAAATCCATTCAGGGGAAAGTGATTTTAATGTATAGTGGTTGAAGGACCAGTATATGTACAATTAAAGGATTTCCATTTTCCCCACCTTCTCTTTTTCTACTGGTGTAACATGTTCATCTCAATGTTGTGAGTTATCCAAAATTCACAAATTCTGACCAGGGACAAATGATTGAACTGTACCATTTCAAAGGGCTCGATAAAAGTAATCAGTAGTGGATATACCCAGGGTGCACCTGTTCTTTCTAATGCTCCTTGTGGTTCTTCTATGCAACCTTTAATGCAAACTATGACTATGTTGTTAATGCCTTGTGGATAAAGTGCGTAAGTAGGAATGATTCAAATCAAATGTAAACTGCCTGAAAGTTATATTAATGATTTTGCTATTTTACGAGCTGTCTCGATGTTCCGAGTGCTAGCAACTCCTTGAGTACCCAAATTTGGTGGCCACTAAGGCTACAAGGATATCATAATGTGAATCAATTATAGTTAGATTTGCATTTTAAATTGAGCTTTCCCTTACCTTAAATTTAGCATTAGAATAGTTTTCTTGATTGCCATGCATTATGGCAGTTTTGTGGCAGAATTTGGATTGCAAGAACATGGAAATTTCTCTTGACTAATACTTGGAGATTTGGCCATTTATTTTGCTTGATTTTGGAGTCTTCAAATTTGAATTTTTACCGCCTTCCCAAGGCTTGTAATTTGATTGGCACTTTGATGATTGTTATGCTGGTTCTATTGTGAAATTTTGGAATAGGGTCATGGGATGCACCATGGAATGGTTGGACCTATGGACCCGCTTCCATTGTATGGGGGTACACATTTGAACAAGGAGTTACAGATAACTAGCGGGTTGTTTCTACCACGCGTTATTATGTCACTTGGGTTAGGAGTGTTTAAAACTTTATGTGTCTTGGACCATAGGGTCAACTGGCCTCATAAGAGACTTGAGGGAGGCATAAGAGTTTGAGGTTGCATAAGAGACTTGAGGGAGGCATAAGAGTTTGAGGGAGGCATATGATATTTGTCTGTATGGTTGATGCTTTCAGGATATATGTTGAGTTATTGTGATGTTTGGTAGTGGTCTTTTGATGTATGTGTTACTCATGTCAGATGGATATGTGTTGTGATGTTGTGGATATGTCATTGATTCCCTTGTGGACCTATGTACATGTAGTTTTTATGAGTCATGTGAAAATCTTCATACGTGAATTGAGGAAATGTCTTTGTTGATTGTAGTACTCTTTTGTTTGAGTATTTTAATATGTCAGTCATTGATGTGTGACGAGTACTATGTTATGTGGACTGTTAAACTATTCCATTCCGTAAAATTGAGTAAACCTTTTGTGGTGTAATACAATCATGAAGTATATTGTTTGTGCTTGTGAATCTGTAGTGTCTTGTGAACCTGTTGAGGGTGTTGTGTTAGCAGTTCATGTTGGGCACCCACAATAAGGAATAAACCAAAACTCTTCAAAAATGAAATTTAAAAAACTTGAATAAAACTAAAATAATGCTAATGGAAAGAGACTAATGAAATAATGAATAAGAAAGAACTGCCAATCTTCACAGAACCTTGAAAGTTAAAATTTCTACCAAATGTTCCTAAGGCCACCTGTGGCACGTGCTTTAATCTGGTAAAATTCTTAAACCATAGCTTGTGTTTCTTCTTTTCTATTCATTGTTGCGTACCATTTCTTTTTTCTGCTCCTTATTTGTTGCATCGAGGACGATGCTTTCTTAAGGGGAGGAGAATGTAATGCCTTGTGGAATTTGAGTCAATGCCCTCCACTGCCACCTTGGCCGACCAGGATCCATTCATAATCTTTTTTGCATGTGGATGCATTTGGTCTCCTCCCAACCACTCCAACCTGCCGACTGTACTGGCTGTCATGTTTTTCTACCTTGCGTGAGGGAGATGGAGTCGGTGGAGTCCTGTCCATTGCTTCACCTGATCTTTTATGCACTTCTGATTTATTATTTCAATGATTATAGGTGCAAAAACTTCTTGGTTTCTTGTTGAGAACTTCTTGTTTATCCTTCTGTGAAAATGAGTTTTCCTTTTTGTTGGGCTGCGTTGGCATGTGAGAGGTTGTTCTTCCTGGTTGATGATTCAGAGAGGCCAACAAATCTCTGTCATGGCATTTTTTTCTTCGAAGTTCCTGGTTCCTCCCTGCGCGCGTGGGTTTTGATGAAGCTTCAGCGAGTGAGGTAGGTGTGTTTCCTCCATTTTCTTGGGTGCTGCGAGGTGTGTTCTTGCCGGATATCCACAGCAGCGACCCGCATCAGTGTTTAGCCAGGCGGCAGGCATGTTGCAGAATGGCAGAAGCCTTTGTGAGCGCTCTTAGCAAGCAGGTTGTCCAACTATGTTGTTTTCTGTTCTGTATCAGATGCATCCTCAGATTCAGGTTTCTCCTTCAAGATATGTTTATCAAAATCGACTATGTGACAGTGAGAGTGTTACCAGGAGACCTGATGAAGTTTATTGCAAAGATTCTCTATTGAAACCTTTCTGCTTGTTTTACGATGTAACCCATGGAAGAGGATCTCATAGAGGTGGATCTGTTTCATATCAGAATTGTGCAGTGAAAGGAATGGTGCCCAAAGCTTTGCTTTATAAGGTATGTTGGATGTCTGGTTGCTATGATTCTAAGCATACTTCCTAGAGTTTGATACTTCTGTTGAAGATGGTGTGGATGTGATTTCTCTTTCTGTGGGCGGGGGTGCTGTGCCATATTATCTTGATAGTATTGCAATGGGTGCCTTTGGGGCTATGAGAGGGGTGTGTCTGTGTCTACTTCTGCAGGTAAGGATATCCTGGGGAGCTGTCTATCACCAATCTATCACCATGGGTGACAACAATTGGGGAAACTTTAGACAGGGATTTCCCTGCAAACATTATTTTGGGTAATGGGAGAATCGTCAGGGGAGTGTCTTTGTACAGTGGAAAGGCGTTGGGGTCTGATTTAGTCCCCTTGATCTATGCTGGAGACATCTCTGTTGGAATTATCACACCTTCAAGCTACAGCTGAAATGTTTGCACCGAGAGTTTGATGTTGTCCTCAAATCTGATGAAGGAAAAAGGTTTATATATCATTACGGTAGATGCCTTTCAGAGCCAGGAGCGTGATGTAATCATTATGTCTTGTGTCCGAGCTTCAAATCATGGGGTTGGCTTTGTAGCTGATATTCACCGCATGAATGTGGCACTAGCACGAGCTCGCAGAGCACTTTGGGTTAAGGGCAAGTAGCTGCATTGAAGCAATCTAGTGACTGGTCAGCCTTGATTGAGGATGCTAAGTCTAGGGACTGTTTTATGGATATGGAGTCTGTACCAAGAGATTTTTTTTTGGTTATAAAGCCATCTTCTTTTGCTTCGTCTCAGACTAGGGCTGCTCCTAATATGAGAGCACCAAGGTTAGGAGGTCCAAATCAGAATCAATCAGATGCATATGGAGATGGTGGAGGTGTTTGGATGAATGACGAAGGATCAGGTTCAATTGCCAAAAATGGGGCCTACAGAAGTTCTAGGGCTAATTTGGAGCGGTGTTGGGAGGATGTTGGCAAGTATTTTAGACCACCCACCCTGGCCGTGAACTCCTACCTGTGCCAACGTGAAGATGGTTGATGTTTGGGCACCCAACGAGCTTGAAGAAAATGGAATTTGGCTTGGGTTGTTGTTGCTGGTCCGGGCGGTGTCCATGAAACCTATTGAATCTGGAGAAAAAGGCAAGATATTTCTACACTCTTTCTACTGTTATTTTATTTAAAATTATTGTGAAATCGAACCACTTTTTCCTTGCATTGATTTGTCAGTTGGATGTCATGATGGGAGATTTCCCTTTCTGCTTGTTTCTTCTTGTTTTAGCTTTTATCGTTGTCAGTATGTTGGTCGAAAGGATGCGTGTGCCCTCTCCTCTGGGTGTTATGTTTCTCTTGCTCGAGTGATAGACCTTCGTCTGTTTGTTTATGTATTAATTCTTCTCTGCGATTGAGTTGCAAGTTATTATGTTGATCAAACTAGTATTTTCGATATCATGGAAGTAAGTTTACGATAACTATGAAGCCCCTCCCTAGCACCCAAGTTTGTCTTTTGACGTTTTTTGTTAGCTCCTTCGCAAGTCCCTTTGATAACCTTTTGGCATCGAGAAAGAAAGGTTGTAGGATTAGTGTGATCAATGCTTGGGCTAGCCAGCTTAGAGTTTCGGTATTAAAACTTGTAGAATGAAAAGGTTTGTGTGCAATGTGTTTTCCGTCTCGCGTGTTTAGACTCTTATATTATCTTTCATCTTGTTTCTAGGCTTTTAAGGCCATCCTCAAGAAGTACCTTGACCATCCCTATCAACTTGAACCATAACTAGCTTTTCGGATCAACTAAGCTCGAGGTTTCATTGTGCGAATCCAGTACCTCGTTGACACTAGAATAGTTTTGGTCTAATCCCCCTCTCAGAATTATTGTTGATGGCGCTCTTCTATTTTTCCTAACTTGCATTATTTCTCCTTTGTAATGTTAACGCTATTAATTAATATTGGTCGGTTTTTATGCACGTAATTACCTTAATATTTTGTGATGGAAATTTCCTTAAATGTGATTAATCTTCAAAAAAAAAAAAAACTCATCTTTCATTTGATAGTCTTATGGATTCATAGCGGAAGGTTTTGTTTTGATAATGTCACTTAGAAATTATGTTTGTATCTATTGTGTGACGGTTGACTGTGTTACCAAGGGTTGCCTTAAAATATGGTTGTTTTGGGAAATGGGTAATTTATTTTAAATTAACCAAACATTAGTATTGTAGTGGAGGTTTGCAAATCTTTAGTGTTATAAAATTTGTTGATGACATTATTGTATACTCTTGTGTGACGGAACTCCCTTCTTCTCTCGCGTGTTTGCTACTAGCCTGTAAGACTTTGACCCTTCTTGGATGATTGGAAAATCTTTGTAGTTAATGGTCAAAACTAGTATACTTGCCTTCGCTTCGAAACTTATGTTGTGAGTATACTCTAATTGATTCCAGTTTGAAACTCAATTATACATGGCTTTTTGTGTTAATTTCTGAAACCCGTGGTTCCCCTTTCTTGGGCCGATCAACTCTTGTTCTTTTAGAAATATATTATTTTAGTCTATGCGTTTGGTACCTTTGATAAATTTCTAGATGGTTGGTATATATATCAAATCTCAATCTTGTAATTATTGTTTAGTTACTTACTTGATGGGAATTCTGTTTTTGCTAGGTTCTTTATTTTCTCCTTATAGGGCCAAGGGCCATTCTCATATGATTGTTACTTTCGTTGATTTTTCTCCTAACTGAAGTACAAGGTCTTCTCCTTCTTTGATTGGCATGATAGAGACTTTATTATAACTTGATGTGTTGATAGTGTTTAGAGGTTTGAACCAATTCTTGTAATAAAGTGCTTCCTTTTGTGGTATTGTTAGATAATAGTTATGGTGGTTTTGTGTAGCCTTATCTTGCTCAGTTCTCGCGAACTGACTCTTGTGGAAAAATTTGTTGCAGATGGATTTTGCGAGTAGATGAGGGATAGACTTGTAGATTTTTACATCAACCTCAGTTGAGAAGTTCTTTTGCATGAATCCTTTTTTATATTGTTCAACTATTGATAACATCTAATGGAAAATTTAGAAGAGGATCAATGTCTTAGTATTTTGTATCGTGGATTATGTCGTCTTAACTTTGGAACCTTGAATTGTTTGACTATCTTTGAAATTTTAAGAAAATTTGTTTACCGCTTGTTGAGTGACCTCAGTGGATTATCGGTATTCTAAGAATTGATGTAACCTTGTTTCGTTTTCGTAAATGAATATTGCTAAACTTTATCCCTACGATTAAATGTTGAGTTAAATCTTTCTAAGACTTAGTAATAGTGTGTTATAAGTAAAATAAAATGGGTTGTTTAATACTTATAGAAGTTAAACTAAAATTTATATTGCAAATAAATTAGTGTAGAGGTGACCAACTTGAGAGCATGTAATTCCATAAGTGATCAAGATGAAACTATCCTTTGTTAAGTAACATTATATAACTTGATATCCCTAGCTACACTAATGAACACTATCCCTTTCTTGGTGAAATTCTTAAACGAACTTAAGGGAAATCTATGGTTAGTTCTAGAAGATAATAAGATTTAATAAGCAGGAGATAACACTTTAGAAACCACGCAATCTATCTCTTAGCCATTGGAAGGTAAATTGTTTTATTTTTATAAAACTCATTTAGTAAAGCCTAAGTAAAATCTTTAATAATTCTGGTTAAGTTTTCAAGTTTCAATTAAATCTTTGTAATAACAAATGAGGCCTTGAAGATGATTTCAACTCAACCTTCTCCCTCTAACCTTTTTCCAAGGTGCTTTGTCTTTCTTCTCTTAAGTATGTTGAACGCAAACCCATGTTGTCATATGGGCATGAAAAAGTTCTAGTAGTGTAAGTGTTAATAGATGGCCTTGTGGAATTAAATTCCCCTTTCTCTAAATAAACGAATTAAGCAAATAAATGTCATAATAGAGAAGATTTAAAGATGATTACTCAGTGTAAAAAGAATAAACCTAGCTTGGTAAGATGAATTGTGTGAATCATATCTTGAGCCTCCTTGAAAACGTAAGCTAAGAATTGCAAGATGTCTTTTTAAAATAAATAACCCTCAAGAATATCTCATTGTGGTTGGCCCTATTTGTTAGAGTGTTCTGTGGTTGGACTTCTATGTTGTCTTGTCAAAAAAAAAAAAGTGTATTATCCTTTTGGGTGTGAACGTTTCCGTGCTGACCTTGTGGTCATCCCCGTAACAAGTGGTTCCTAGAGTTGGTTGTAACTTTGTGACGACATGTTGTGTCGTGTTATGTGTCGAAGCAAGTCAAAAAAAAATTATCCTGTCTTTTACTGTGTTGTTCGTGTGTGTGATTTTTGGGTTGTTACAATGGGTGTGAACATTTCCGTGCTGCCTTTGTGGTCATCCTTGCGTCAAGTCGTTCACAGAGTTAGTTGTAACCTTGGTGGCGACATGTTGTGTCTTGTTTTGAGTCAATCAAGTAAAAAAAAATTATCCTATATTTTTTGTAACGCCGCTAAAAGACGACGATGCTACGACGACGACGCCGCCAACGCAACCATGCAACCCGAAAATGCGACATAATTTTTTTTTTAAATGGGTGTGCCCACCTAAAGGCTCGAACCAAAACAGTCCCAGTAATGCTTCAGGAACGATGATGATTAATTTAACCTCATTTATTTCGCAAAATAAGGAGGGTCGTTATTCGAGTTGAAAGTCTAATGGCTGAAAAATCGTAATAACAACATCTCTGGATTTTTACCCTTAGGGTAAGGTATAATTTGTTATGAAATGAATATACTAACTCTACTCGATTTTTATTTATTATTTTGGTTTATTATCCATTTATATTACGTATCTCATGAATTTAATACATTATGTTATATATTGTTATATATATATATATATATAAGGATGTATGTATATTGTTAAAATCAGGTATACTTTCGAAATTATATTTGTATGTATATATGTAATAATTATGACTTATATTGTTATAGATGACATAATACCTTACATTTAGATATATATAAGGGATTCGATTTCATGATACTATATACTTGTTATTTTGTATTAAAATGTTTACACCTTATATATAAAGGGAAACTACCAAAGACCAAAAGGAATAATAGAACAGTTAATATTTTCCAAATTTTTAAATGGCTTTTGGGGCTTACTGCCAAAACTATTGTTCCCTATGGCTTATGCGACATGCCACACGGAAACCACCTTGAGCTGGGGAACCTATTTATTTACTTTCAATTACTACATTCAGATTTTGCAAAATCTTCCAGGTCTTGGCCTTTAATTGGCCTATTGCTGATTGGTCCTACCGCATGAAAGGCATGTGCCTTTCATATACCCATTTAGATTTGCCAAATCTATGCCGTAATGAAACACGTTCCCTTCAGTGGCCGCTCCTCTAGATGAAAAAACATTCCAAAGGAGCTACAGGCGAGATTGTCAGCAGGTAAGGGAAAGCTTGTGACCAGTCCAACTGTTGTTGTATACAGCCATTTTGCATTCTCCAGTGCGGGGAGCCTGGTCTGAACAGGTGCATGAGAGGTGCATACAGTGGCCAGGAATCTGTTCACAGTAGGAGACAGGATCTTTCCTATGTCCTTTTTGTGTTTTCTTTGGAGTTTTAAGCATTCTGCGCAGCAGGACAGGAGGCACAGTTGAAAGTCTACAGAAGCAAATGCCAAAGTTTCTACCTTTTTTCATTAATGCTGCAAGGGACAGAGGGTGGAAAGAGATCCACAGGTCCCAACTGAGCAATGCTCCTCACAAGTTTCACCAAATACTTGCCAGAGCTTAAGGGAAGAAGCCCCCCCCTCAACTTTAGCAAAAAAGCCATGGGTGATTCCAAGAGGAGGGTGCAGTGTCCTATTCTGTTATCCAAAATCGTCCACTAGAACCTTCTTTTGCAGCATTGCAACAATTTGAATATTCTTGACAGTCAGTGATTTGTGTATCAAGGGTGTCTATTAGGCAACTACTGAAACGTATCACATTTTTTTTTTCATATTAGCAGTTATGCTCTTAGACAATTTAAGGGTGATTGACTGGTCTTGATTTTTAGACTAAATTGATTTGTTTGGGAGTTGCAGGCCTGCCATATATTTGTGAAGCTAAGACCACTGCCATGTCCTAATCTGTCAACTATGGATCTCTTATACCAACAACTATTGCTTGTCTATTGCAACACTCTTAAATAGACGACCACAAAACTCACTTTTGCAAGCATTGCAACAATTTAAATATTCTCTGTGACAGTCAGTGCTTTGTGTATCAAGTTGTCTATCAGGCATATCTACTGAAACGTATCATCATTTTTTTTATATATTAGCAGTTATTCTCTTAGACACGATTTAAGGGTGATTGACTGGTCTTGATTTTGAGACTAACTTTACATTTGTTTGGGCAGTTGCGAGGCCTGCCATGCAGCTTGATATTTGTGAAGCTAAGACCACTCGCAGTGTCCTAATCTGTAAAAAAAAAAACGTTTTAAAATTCGCTGTGATTTGTGTATGAAATATCACTGAGCGGAGTTGATTCTCCACGATTTTGATTGTAATTTGCAAATATTCCATTTTACATTTAAATGGTTTTCAATGGGGATAAATGAAGAAATTCAATAATAGAGCTAGAGCCTATTTCTAATGATGATTTCATGGTTTTCATTTTATTTGATCTTCAAGTTATTGAAGGCTATTTAAAACTTAAGTTGTAAATGAATTCTTTCTTCAAAATTACTTAAGTCCTTAAGTTTTACAAGAAGGGGAAATACACTAACATTCCACATTTCAATACATCTCCTTTTACGCAACAAAATGAGATCTAACATGTATATTCTTTTGTAATTTCTTTCCAACATTCCACAAAAGAATTCAACAACATTTCCAATAAATTTTTAGAGTAAGAAATACTATCATTTCAATGCAACTTTTCCTTCAAATCTTTTACAACATATCCTACTTCATGTGGAAACAAATTTGCAATAATGGAAGCTAAAGAAAGTTAAACAATATTACATTTTTCCTCCACTCAAGGTGGGTAAATACATGATGTTTTACATTGTCAACAACAAGGTTCTTGTGCTCCAAGGTGTTCTTCATCCATGCTCCAAGTTCCAAGTATTTCAAATCACAACCAAGATAGGGGGAGAGGCAACACTCTCCTCCCAACCAAAACTCAATGGAGAAGAGAAGCAATCTCCTCCATTGACCCCCGAGCCCCAAACACAACACAATGAAGGGTGGTCACCAACTCAAGGAAACAATACTTGCTTCCACAACACAATTTCTTCACAACATTCAAGGTTAAAAAGAAGAAACAAAAGGAAACACAAATAACACAATACTTTTCACAACAAGGCTTTCATCCAAGCCAACAAGAGAAGGAACTATGGGAAAGTTTTCCTTATGCCTCCCAATTGAGATGAGATGCCCATCCAAACCCTCCACAATAAAACTCAAGCCCCTATGACTCTTATGCCTCCCTCAAGTACCCCTTTTTCCTCCCATACTCTTATGCCTCCCTCCTCTTATGGCTCCCTCAAGGACAAGGTAAGAATGTGAACATTCTTACCCAAGATGGGCATCCCTCTCAAACTCCCTCCACAATATCCTATTCTACTCTTATGCCTCCCTCATGAGTTTTCCCATAGACCTCTCCTACACTACACATTAAGCATTCTATCCATTTTTCACAATACACAAAAGTAAACATACATTATTCACAAATTTAGCATAGAAGCAACAACAATATGAAAGCAAAAAAAAGAGAAGGTTTCCTACCTCTCCATTGGAGAAGCCTAAACCAAGAAGCTTTGTCCAAGCTCCCTCCAAAACAATCCAAGCATGCAAGTCCAAGCTCCTTCTTTTCTCTTTCTCCCAATTCTTTCCTCTCCCAAAAGAAATAAAAGAAAAGAACTCCTCAACAAAAACCTCCAACCCCCTCAACAAGAGAGGAAGTTTCCATAAATAGACAAAAGGAAGAGTGAGGGTGATGTGGCTCCTTGTAGGATGCCACATCAAGCATCCTCAAGACCACCTCCCTTTAGTCAACTCAAATCCCAAAACACCATAAATGGGTGGTTGGGTTGAATGACATCTCTTTTCCACATCCATCCCTTCCCATGTGTCTTAAGGCACAATTAAATGCAAAAGGAAGACAAGTGCACTCCAAAGTCACATTTCCCTTCCCAAAACAATAAATAATCCCCTTTTTGGATTCCCAACCCATAGATATGGTTGGTAAGGGGTTTTGGGAAGTGTGGGACAAGTTCAACTTGTCCCACAAGTCCCCCAAAATTGCCCTAAATCTCAAATTCGAGATTCAAAGGATTTGGAGTGGTCAACACTCAAAACCAAGCATTCAATACATGACGAAACACAAGGCTCAAGGAGCCAACCATCAAAATTAATTACACCCACTAGACTTCCCTCCAAAATTTAAAAATTAAAACAAGATGTTACATTAACTCTAAACATACTTAGCAAAAGAAATTTTAAAAAAAGATATCACAAATAAAATCACCTACTAAAGTAAGTTAAAACAAGTAATTAAAATTCTTACCCCCCTTGGTCACATTAGAAAATTTCCCCCTCATGGAAATTTTTCTTAACACATAAAAGAACAAAGGTAACACAATACAATTCACTAGTTGCCTTGACGACCAAATGTTGTAACCACCCGACATCCTGTTGTGTTTGGTTCCCAATCCCCCTCATGGTTGTGATCATGCTGTGTTTCCTGCAAAATACAAAATACCTCCTTCGGCCTTGCGGCCATGTCAAAATATCCAAAATAACCATATGCATGAAATTTATTAACATCTATACGTAATTCAATCAATCATTATTTCTAGGTCTAAATCACAACTTAATTATGCATTTCATCATTATCCAAAATTATAGTAATGTAAATTCAACAACTACATTCTACTCATCATGGCGAAGAAATCCAATGTTAGAACACATGCAATATATCCATATAAAAATAATATCGGTATCCAATAGTCTGTCCATGAGTCAGTGTAGATCATACTGAAAACAAAATCCAATCATAATCCAAATGCATCTAGTCACAAAACATCATGCTAATCAACATAAGTATAAGTCATGTCCATATCCAAAGTCTGCATAACTCAAAATGATAATCAACTAAGTGTCGTAGGGAAGTGGGCATTACATCCCCCTCCCCTTAGACTAGACTTCCTCCTGGAAGTCACTGAAATAAGTGTGGAAACTGAGCTCGCAATGATGTAGCATCCTCCCAAGTAGCAGCAGTCTCATCGTACCTGTCCCATTGGACCCGAACCTGATCAATCTCTCTGCCGCGAAGGCCCAGGGTCCTGCGATCTAAAATGCGCACGGGCTCCACCATCACCTGCCCCTGATCCTGCACCTGCAATGCAGTCCAATCTAGCACATGAGAAGGATCAGAAACATATCTCCTAAGCACAGAAACGTGAAATACATCATGGACGCGCGATAAGCTAGGTGGCAGTGCTAGACGATAGGCTAAGGGGCCGAGGCGCTCCAAGATCTCAAAGGGACCCACAAATCTAGGAGCAAGCTTAGAACCTTTTCCATAACGGATAGGGCTCTTATGCGGTCTGACACGAAGAAACACCTTCGTGCCTACCTCAAAACTGTGATCTGTCCTATGCTGGTCTGCATACTTCTTCTGTCTATCCTGCGCCTCCTGCAATCTCTGTCTGATCAATGTAACCTGCTGCTCCATGTCCTGTAATAATGCTGGCCCAAGAGAAACCCTGTCCTCAATCCTATCCCAGCTAAGAGGTGTCCTGCACTCTCTACCATATAATGCCTGAAAAGGAGCCATGCCTATAGAACTCTGAAAACTATTATTGTAGGCAAACTCCACCAAATACAGATACTCCTCCCATCTCGACTGATGATCCATCACGTACATCCTGAGCATATCCTCCAAAATCTGATTCACCCTCTCTGTCTGTCCATCTGTCTCAGGGTGATAAGCTGTGCTGAAATTAATCCTCGTCCCAAGGGCATACTGCATGGTGGTCCAGAAATGGGAGGTGTACAAAGGGTCGCGGTCGCAAATGATCTTCCGCGAAATCCCATGTAGTCTGACAATCTCATCAAGATATACACGTGCTACTGCACTAGCCGTGTAGGTAGTCTTCACTGGAGAAAAATGAGCTACCTTCGTCAATTTATCCACCGTGACCATGATGGCGTCGTGGTGGTATCTCGACGTCGGCAACCCAACAATGAAATCCATAGAAATGGTGTCCCACTTCCACTCTGGTATGGCGTGAGGATAGAGGAGGCCAGCTGGATGCTGATGCTCGGCCTTCACCCTCTGGCACTCTAAACAGCGGGATACAAATGAAGCTATGTCTCTCCGAAGTCCTCTCCAAAAATACAACTGTCTCAGGGTGGCGTGCATCTTCTTCACCCTGGGATGGGCTGAGTAAGGTGCATGATGGGCCTCAGTCAAAATGTCATGTCTCAAGCCTCCATCTCTAGGAACATATATCCGACCTCTGTGTCTGAGAAGACCATCTGCCTCTAATGAAAATCCATCAAATCTCCCCTCAAGGGGTCTCTGAGACTCAATCTCTGCTCTGGCTGCAAGGTAGAAACTATCCTGAGGAAGCTGCTGCAAGATCCTACTCCGCAAATCTGTGCCCACTGAGGTGGCCATAGCCACATGTCTCCGCCTACTCAAGGCATCTGCAACCACATTCTCCTTCCCTTTCACATGCTCTATCTCCATGTCATACTCACAGAGTAACTCCATCCAACGCCGCTGACGAGCGTTGAGATTGGGCTGCGTGAAGAGGTGGCGAAGACTCAAGTGATCAGTCCTGAGTGTAAATCTCCGGCCAAGAAGAAAATGTCTCCACCGCACTAAGGCATGTACCACTGCTGCAAGCTCAAGGTCATGGGTCGGATAATTGAGCTCATAATCTTTGAGTTTGCGAGACTCAAAGGCAACTACTCTACCCTCCTGCATTAACACTCCTCCAAGTCCTGCCAAGGAAGCATCTGTGCATACGAAAAACTCTCCATGAGGATCTGGCACTGCAAGGATAGGTGCTCTCGTAAGGCATTCCTTCAGTGTACTGAAGGCCTGCTCACATCTATCTGACCATAAAAACTTCTTCCCTTTCCGCTGAAGAGAAGTGATGGGGTGCGCAATCCGAGAAAAATCCTGAACAAACCTCCTGTAGTATCCTGCTAGACCCATGAAACTACGCACCTCGGTCACACTAGTGGGTGCTGGCCAATCCATGATGGCTCAAATCTTGGAAGGATCGACTGCGATACCTTCCCCAGAAATAACGTGGCCCAAATACTGCACCTCAGGCTGAAAGAACGCACTGCTCGCGAAGACACTGAAGAACCTGGCGAAGGTGCTCCTCGTGCTCCTCACGTGTGCATGAGTAAATCAGAATGTCATCAAGGAAGATAAGCACGAAGCGATCAAGGAAGGTCCTGAATACCCCATTCATCAAACTCATAAACACTGCGGGGGCATTCGTCAAACCGAAAGGTACCACTGTGAACTCGTAGTGGCCATATCTCGTGCGGAAAGCTGTCTTGTGAATATCTGTCTCCGCAATCCTGAGCTGATGGTATCCTGACTTAAGATCTATCTTAGAGAAAACTGTAGCCCCCTTCATCTGATCAAATAAATCATCAATGCGTGGAAGGGGGTAACGATTCTTGATCGTTACTTTATTCAGCTGACGGTAGTCAATACACAACCGAAGAGATCCATCCTTCTTCTTCACGAAGATCACTGGTGCACCCCAAGGGGATACACTAGGACGGATTAGGCCTTTCTCCAGAAGGCCCTCAAGCTGCAACTTGAGCTCACATAACTCAGGAGTAGTCATCCGATAGGGTGCTCGTGAGATAGGCTCTGCGCCTGGAACTAGATCTATATGGAAGTCGATCTCACGTGGGGGAGGTAATCCTGGTAGCTCCCCTGGGAACACATCGGCAAACTCTGATAAGATGGGATGGTCATCGAGGGAAGGTCCTCTGGACTCATCCTCTGATCTGTCACTGACCGTAATAGCAAACATCTGACAACCCTGTCGCGCACACCGCTTAAGCTGCATAGCGGAGATGGTGCGAATGGATACGGCCCTCCTAACTCCTGATATCACTGACTCTACTCCAAGATCATCTATGCAAGCAATAGTCTTGTGGTAACAATCCACTCTAGCTCTGTGAGCGGACAACCAATCCATGCCTAAAATGATGCCATAAGATCCTAATGGAAGGATCCGAAGATCAGAAGTAGTGGTGAAGGGTCCCAAATCCACTACACACTCCTTGACTAAGGAGTCTACAGAAATTTTGGCTCCAGAAGCCATCTCAACGTCCCAACTACGGCCCTGCCTAACTGCCACCAGCCTACAACGCTCTACTAAGGATGGTGCAATAAAAGAATCAGAAGAACCAGAATCAAATAATATAGAGGTGGAAATACCACCAACACTACCTGTCGTCTCAATCACAGTACTCTGATGCTCAGCCTGGCGGTTCTCGACCGCTGCGTAGATCCGATGACTCCGTGCCATATCTCCAACAGTAGGCTCTGAGCTCTGTGTCTTACCCTTGGTAGGGTTATGTGGGCAATCTCTCCAAAGATGTCCAACAACACCGCAACCATAACAGCTGCCTGGTCCTCTCCAGTGGGAAGCAGCTCCAGCTGGTACTCTAGATGACTGAGATACAGATCCTGACGATCTGGCTATGGACTGCTGAGGTCTCTGCTGACGAGCTCCTACTGACTGAGCTCTCGGTGCACCCTGTGTCCTGATGGGACCCCTAGGAGGAGGCCCCATACTACGTCCTCTCTGTGCATCAAATCTCTGAGGAGGTCGGTAAGGTGGGCGGGTCTGCTGCTGCTGCTGCTGTGGTGGCCTAAATGAAGCTTGCCCTGAACTCTGTCCACCCCGTGGAGGAGGAACTGACCCCTTCGACCTACTATCCTGCATCTGCTGGATACGGCTCCGAACTCTGTCTCTAGCCTGCTGTGTCTTCCCCCGTGTCTCCTCTGCAATATAGGCCTTCTCCACGGCCTCTGCTAATGTCTGTGGGCAGTGAATGCACACTGCGCCACCTAAATCCAAATTCAGGCCCCGGATGAACCTGTGAATCCGTACCTGCTCATCCTGCATATAGTCGACGTACTGGAGTAGGTCCAGAAATCGACTCTCATACTCAGCTACTGTCATCGATGCCTGACGGAGGTCATGAAACTCGTCTATGCGCTGCTGAATAAATCTCCTGGGTAAATACCTGCTCCTGAAACGCTCCTCAAACAGCTCCCAGGTAATCGTCTCTGAGTCGACATGGAGCTTCTGCTCCTCGGTCCTCCACCAGACTCCTGCTCCATCCTTCAGAAGATGGATCGCAACACGAGCTTTCGTGTTGCTACTACAAGGACAGAGCTTGAAGCATCCGCTCAAGCTCACCAACCAGGCCTCTGCCTGAAAACCGCCTGTATCACCCGAATAGTGAGATGGTCGTAGCTTCAGGATCTCCCTGATATGGTCTGCAGCTGACGTATGACGAATCCTAGATCTCTCTGTATGCTCCTCCCTCTGTCTAGGGCTCTGAGACCTGTCCCTATGTCCTGAGATCCTGTCCCCATGTCCTCTCTGTGGTGACTCTGCCCTAGCCGACTCTGCACGGAAATTCTCTGCTCTGTGCTCCTCGCTGTGTCGAGGGGATGCCTGGGCATCTACTGATGGCTCCAAACTATGCCTAGCAAGTCGTCCTCCCAAGGGCTCTCCGCGTATAGCGGCATTGACATCCTGGAGTGTCTGCAAGATCTGAGGCAGAAGGGCTGCTACGGCCTGCTCTGGCGGTGGTATGTCTAGGTCTATGTGAAGAGACCCCTCGCCCAATCCGCGCCTCCTGCACAGATCAAGGCGAGAGTTAGTTCATCGTTCTAGGTCTTGTGCTAGTTTTCAAAATTTGTTGTTTACTATAATTATCAACATTATGGTTTTATATTTTAAAAGAATAATGTTCTGTACTAAGTTAAGTGTTCCTGTTTCATGTTTTCTGTGTGTGCCCAAGGGTCCCAGCTTCGAACCCCTGGCTCTGATACTAAAATGTAACGCCGCTAAAAGACGACGACGCTACGACGACGACGCCGCCGATGCAACCATGCAACCTGAAAAATGCGACAATAATTTTTTTTTTTTAAATGGGTGTGCCCGCCTACAAGCTCGAACCAAAACAGTCCCGGTAATGCTTCGAGAACGATGATGATTAATTTAACCTCATTCGACGTTTCAAAAAAGATAAGGAGGGTTTTTATTCGAGTTGAAAGTCTAATGGCTGAAAAATCGTAATAACAACATCTTTGGATGTTAGCCTTAGGGTAATGTATAATTTGTTATGAAATGAATATACTAACCACTCGATTTTTATTTTTATTTTGTTTAACTATCCATTTATATTACGTTTTATACTTATGATATTTAATATATATTATATATATATATATATATATATATGTATGTATGTATGTATGTATGTATGTATGTATGTATATGCATACATATATCAAGGAAACCCATACATTAAGATATATACTTCGACATTATATTATTACATTGTATGTCTCTATGTGTTTAGATGTACATAACACCTTATTTATATTAAGTATGATTATCATATGAAACTTGGATTATGTGTCACTAATATTCTGTATAGTGTTTAACACTTAAACTAACCTAAACAATTACACTATTCCTTAAGTAGGATAACATATATATAAAGAATGGCATATATAACAACCAAAAGACCAAATTCTTTGTCACGTTTATCTTTTCCAACAAAGTTTAAATTTTATGGTTGGGGCGGCCACCCAACCCTGTCAACCATTAAAACTTTCTTCCTCCTTATGCGTGCACGCCACACGGAAACCACTGACCCGCATGTTTGATTTACTTTCAATTACTACACTCAGATTTTGCAAAATCTTCCACCTCCTAGTCAGCCTGCTGTTGGGATTGGTCCTCACTGCATGAAAGGATGTGGTGATATACTTTTGGAGCTATTTGCCAAAGGCAGCCGTGTAGTCTCATTCCCTTCAACTTTGGCCGCTCGGGAGAGAAGAAGGGGATTTCCGAAGGAGCTACAGGCGAGATACAGCAGGTAAGGGAAAGCCAAGCGACCTCAACTGTCACGTATGCGGTGAGGGATGGTCGAGATGGGGTCCTTTAGCAGCAGTCTACACAGGTGGACAGCCATTCAGCAGTGGCCGCAACAAAGGAGATGTCTTTCCTTCCTTTTTGACAATTTTCTTTTTTTATACATTCTCGAGCGGGACAAGGGCACAGGAAGCCCGGAGCATAAAGCCACAAGTTTTTTTTTTGTTTTAAAAACTTTGGCAGAGGGTGGAAGAGATCCACAGCCCTGGCCTACACAGTAGCGACCAGACAGAGCAAGAAGGCACCCCCCTCCCCCTGGTGATTCCAACAAGCTGGTTGCTCAACTATGTTGTTATCCATTCAGAATCGGTTGCACCTTCGAAGTCAGGTTCTGTCCTTTTGATATATTCTTATCAAATGATAGAAGACAGAGGGGCGATTATGACAGTCCAACTATACTATAGTTTGTTCAGTATTGAATGCTTCTTCAAATTTTGTGTTTCCCCTTTGTGATATTTTATCAAAATCGATTGGGGACAGATTTAAGGGCGTTCTGGATAGCGCCCTGTCCAGCCATGTCATTATCTGTCAACTATGGATCTCTTATACCAACAACTATTGCTTGTCTATTGCAACACTCTTAAATAGATGACCACAAAACTCACTTTTGCAAGCACTGCAACAATTTAAATATTCTCTGTGACAGTCAGTGCTTGTGTATCAAGTTGTCTATCAGGCATATCTACTGAAACGTATCATCATTTATATATTTTATATTAATATATATATATATATATATATATTAACAGTTATTCTCTTAGACACGATATAAGGGTGATTGGCTGGTCTTTATTTTGAGACTAACTTTATATTTGTCTGGGCAGTTGCAAGGTCTGCCATGCAGCTTGATATTTGTGAAGCTAAGACCACTCGCAGTGTCCTAATTTGTAAAAAAAAAAGCGTTTAAAATATTTGTATGAAATATCAAGCGGATTGATCTCCTTCTACAATTTGAAAATATATTTACAATTTGATTTTTTACAATTTGCAAATTAAATGAAGAAGCATAATAGAGCTAGAGCCTAGATGATTTCATGGTTATATTGAAGGCTATTTAAAAACTTAATTCCTTTCTTCAATAATACAAGAAGGGGAAATACACTAACATTCCACTTTTCAATACATCTCCTTTTAAACAACAAAATGAGATCTAACATGTATATTCTTTTGTAATTTCTTTCCAACATTCCACAAAAGAATTCAACAACATTTCCAATAAATTTTAGAGTAAGAAATACTATCATTCCAATGCAACTTTTCCTTCAAATCTTTTACAACATATCCTACTTCATGTGGAAACAAATTTGCAATAATGGAAGTTAAAGAAAGTAAACAATATTACATTTTTCCTCCACTCAAGGTGGGTAAATACATGATGTCTTTACATTTTCAACAACAAGGTTCTTGTGCTCCAAGGTGTTCTTCATCCATGCTCCAAGTTCCAAGTATTTCAAATCACAACCAAGATAGGGGGAGAGGCAACACTCTCCTCCCAACCAAAACTCAATGGAGAAGAGAAGCAATCTCCTCCATTGACCCCCGAGCCCCAAACACAACACAATGAAGGGTGGTCTCCAACTCAAGGCAACAATACTTGCTTCCACAATACAATTTCTTCACAACATTCAAAGCTAAAATAGAAGAAACAAAGAGACACACAAATAACACCAAACATTTCACAACAAGGCTTTCATCCAAGCCAACAAGAGAAGGAACTATGGGAAAGTTTTCCTTATGCCTCCCAATTGAGATGAGATGCCCATCCAAACCCTCCACAATAAAACTCAAGCCCCTATGACTCTTATGCCTCCCTCAAGTACCCCTTTTTCCTCCCATACTCTTATGCCTCCCTCCTCTTATGGCTCCCTCAAGGACAAGGTAAGAATGTGAACATTCTTACCCAAGATGGGCATCCCTCTCAAACTCCCTCCACAATTTCCTATTCTACTCTTATGCCTCCCTCATGAGTTTTCCCATAGACCTCTCCTACACTACACATTAAGCATTCCATCCATTTTTCACAATACAAAAGTAAACATACATTATTCACAAATTTAGCATAGAAGCAACAACAATATGAAAGCAAAAAGAGAGAAGGTTTCCTACCTCTCCATTGGAGAAGCCTAAACCAAGAAGCTTTGTCCAAGCTCCCTCCAAAAAAATCCAAGCATGCAAGTCCAAGCTCCTTCTTTTCTCTTTCTCCCAATTCTTTCCTCTCCCAAAAGAAATAAAAGAAAAGAACTCCTCAACAAAAACCTCCAACCCCTCAACAAGAGAGGAAATTTCCATAAATAGACAAAAGGGAAGAGTGAGGGTGATGTGGCTCCTTGTAGGATGCCACATCACACATCCTCAAGACCACCTCCCTTTAGTCAACTCAAATCCCAAAACACCATAAATGGGTGGTTGGGTTGAATGACATCTCTTTTCCACATCCATCCCTTCCCATGTGTCTTAAGGCACAATTAAATGCAAAAGGAAGACAAGTGCACTCCAAAGTCACATTTCCCTTCCCAAAACAATAAATAATCCCCTTTTTGGATTCCCAACCCATAGATATGGTTGGTAAGGGGTTTTGGGAAGTGTGGGACAAGTTCAACTTGTCCCACAAGTCCCCCAAAATTGCCCTAAATCTCAAATTCGAGATTCAAAGGATTTGGAGTGGTCAACACTCAAAACAAGCATTCAAAACAAGAGGCAAGCACAAGGCTCAAGGAGCCAACCATCAAAATTAATTACACCCACTAGACTTCCCTCCAAAACTTAAAAATTAAAACAAGATGTTAATTTAATCTAAACACACTTAGCAAAAGAAATTTTAAAAAAAGATATCACAAATAAAATCACCTACTAAAGTAAGTTAAAACAAGTAAATAAAATTCTTACCCCCTTGGTCACATTAGAAAATTTCCCCCTCATGGAAATTTTTCTTAACACATAAAAGAACAAAGGTAACACAATACAATTTACTAGTTGCCTTGACGACCAAATGTTGTAACCACCCGACATCCTGTTGTGTTTGGTTCCCAATCCCCCTCATGGTTGTGATCATGCTTGTGTTTCCTGCAAAATACAAAATACCTCCTTCGGCCTTGCGGCCATGTCAAAATATCCAAAATAACCATATGCATGAAATTTATTAACATCTATACGTAATTCAATCAATCATTATTTCTAGGTCTAAATCACAACTTAATTATGCATTTCATCATTATCCAAAATTATAGTAATGTAAATTCAACAACTACATTCTACTTATCATGGCGAAGAAATCCAATGTTAGAACACATGCAATATATCCATATAAAAATAATATCGGTATCCAATAGTCTGTCCATGAGTCAGTGTAGATCATACTGAAAACAAAATCCAATCATAACCCAAATGCATCTAGTCACAAAACATCATGCTAATCAACATAAGTATAAGTCATGTCCATATCCAAAAGTCTGCATAACTCAAAATGATAATCAACTAACAAGAGTATTTATGGGGGAAAGGGTCACACACAGATATACAAAACTCTTGTTAATTATTTTGTTTTATTTTGTTTGATTAGTTGCATATATCATTGTATTGATGAAGCGATTTCTCCTATATTGTATGGAACCCATTTTTGTTCTAGGGTGAAACAAGTGGTTTCAAAGAAGATGTGTGAAAAAACATCACCCACCCTCTCCAAACATGTAAAATAAGATATCATGAAGTGGTGATTGTCCTTCACTATCATGTATGAACGTCTTTATTTATGTTCAAAACTTCTAACATTATGTGAACATTATCTTTATAGTTTATTGTTAGAAATGTAGATGTTCATATTGGTTTAACAATTTCTCACCTTTCATCTCCTACATATTTTGTACGTATTACAAAGGAATCAACAAATACCAAGTAACTATGAATTGTGAAGCTCTAACATAAGGCGAGTGCTACCGATCAACTTATGGAGTTATGTGCAAATACTCAAAGTTGTGAAGCTCTAACATAAGCGAGTGCTACTGATCAACCTATGGAGTGATGTGCAAATACTCCACTCGAACAGGCCAAAGTTGCAAAGCTCTAACACAAGACATATGTCACTCATCATTTGACACAAAGAAAATGTCACCAATCAACTTCTAGAACAACATCCAAATGCCCATCCACATACTATATGTTTAAGAATTAAATCTATGACTTATCGTTCACCAATACAATAACTTACCATTATAGCACAACCTTGAAGACATCTCCTACATATATTATTTTCTTTTTATATATTGAAATGCACACATTTCTAAGGAAAGATCGGCTATATCGTCACTTTGTCAATATGAAACAAACATGCCGTAAAGTAAAGAAACACTTGACAATAGTGAAACTAAAGAAACACTTGACAATAGTGAAAGTAATGGAACGGGGTTCTCAAGCGAGTTTATTGCCACTCTATTATACATTTGTTTGTTTTTTCTTTCCTTTTTAACTCATTCGCCTTCCACTACCATTACTACTCAACCATCTCATGGAGTACTCCGAGTAATACAACAGTAATTTGTATTATTCTACATATAAGTATGGTCGAATATCTGAAAATGCATTTACACATATACATACATACATATATCGAACTAGAGCACCACAGGATGGTTTGAATATTGATGATAAAGTCCAAAGACCTTTAAACCAACGATTGGTATACAGTGTGCGGCAAACGTGGCGTGGGGATTGCTTCCAACTCTATACGCTTTTTCAATACCAATCCAAACAGGTCGCTCATGTCCATCTCGTGGAGTACTACAAGTAATACAACAGTAATTTGTATTATTCTACATATAAGTATGGTCGAATATCTGAAAATGCATTTACACATATACATACATATATTGAACTAGAGCACGACAGGATGGTTTGAATATTGATGATGAAGTCCAAAGACCTTTAAACCAAGGATTGGTATACGGTGTGTGGCAAACGTGGTGTGGGGATTGCTTCCAACTCTATACACTTTTTCAATGCCACTCCAAACAGGTCGCTCATGTCCATTTCTTCCCCACTCATTCCACCAGGAAGAGTCCAGTCAAATGAATGCACCAGCGAAGCCAAAATCAAGTGAACCATCTTATCAGCCAGATGAAGACCCAAGCATATTCTTCTTCCTGCTCCAAACGGTATTAACTCAAAATCCTGTCCCTTGAACTCCATCTTGCTCGTCTCACCCTCCAAAAATCTGATTGGCATAAATTCTAAGGGTTCTTTCCAGATTGCAGGGTCCCTTCCAATTGCCCAAACATTGAACAACACCTGGGTGTGTTTGGGGATCCCGAATCCCGCGACTTCACACGAACTGTCGGCTCTGCGAGGGATCAGCAGAGGACCAGGTGGATGCAATCGCAACACTTCTTTCACCACCGCATGAAGGTATGGCAGACTGTCTATGTCGGATTCTTCCACCCTCCTGTTCCGACCCACGACCTGGTCCACTTCTGCTTGCACCAGTTTCATTATGTGAGGGCGGTGGATGAGTTCTGCCATCGCCCATTCCACTGTCGCACCAGTGGTGTCACTGCCCGCCATCAACAGCTCCTGCAAGATCACAAATTACGCCCAATTATACTTTTATCGTGACAGAATATGAACTCTTTTTTATCTGGGTCTAATTTCTCTCAGCAAAAATCGCTATATGAAATCTCAGAATGCGAAACTTTGAATAAAAATCAAAACTTTACCAAAAGTAGGGCTCTGATATCTATGAGAGTGAGATCGACCGCTCTCAACTCCAGCAGGATGTCCAGAAAATCCTTCTCTGCTTCTCTATCACCGCGACCGCCCTCTCTGCTTCTCGTCTCCAACCGATTGCTGATAAATGCGTCTAGAAATTTATGAGCTCGTCTTAAATAAGCGGTCAATTCACGGCTCACGCCCTGGAGATCCAGCAACCCTAGCCACGGAAAGAAATCTGCGAAATTGGGCTTTTCGACCAGCTTTACCCATGAAGTGAGCGCGTTGGTGAACTCCACGGAATCGGGATTCTCTGTATCGAACACCTTTGTGCTTAACATCATATTACTCACCATATTCAGAGCCGTGTGCAGTATTGTATGGAAAATATTGACACTCTTTCCCTTCCCCTCAAAAAGCAATTGAATCATTTCCAATAGCGGCTCCCTTCTGAGATGCTTTAATGCTTGGACTTTCTTTGCAGACATGAGCTCCGTTGTGGAAATACGCCTGAGTTTCCTCCAGTAGGATCCGTATTGACTCCATACCACAGAGGTCTTGTGGTGAGAGTGCGCCTTCACTGCTTGTATGACGCTCCTCCCAGAAAATATTTGGTCATGGGTTTTGAGAAATTCCTTTGCCATGGAAGGGGAAGAGACCACCACTGTTGTTTTCATCCCGAGAGAGAGGGTCATGAGTGGGCCGTATTGGCGAGAAAGAGCAAAGAGTGACTCGTTGGGCTTTTCCCCCAGCTGAAGGAGGTTTCCCACAAGAGGCCAACCAGGCGGTCCAGGTGGAAGAGGAAGAGTCTTCTTCTTCCTTCTCCATATTAATAATACAGAGAACAGCAGCAGAACAGTGGTAACCAGCAGAGGAAGACAATAAGCAGAGCGGGTATCCATCGGAATTCAGGGCAAGAGTGAGATTTCGGTAGCATATATAAGAAATAACCACCGTCTGCAAATAATGTTTTGGGTGCTTGCAAAGTCAATAATGAAGACTCGTAAAAAAGTTGAAGGAAAAACGGATTTGCTACAAGCAATGTGAACAGGTAGAAAAGTTTGTTTGTTTTTGTGTTATTGTCTGGAAGGCAGGTATATTGTCTTCACCTTAGCAATTAGTTATTTGCATTTTGTTGAATCAGATTTTGCCATCTGTATTTAAATGGGCTGCACTAAAGTTTGATACTTTAATTTTTGTGTTGTGGCAGGATTCTATTGGTGATCCCCTTTATTTGGCACTGTTGAAGGGATGCACTCATATTCATTTAATGTCATTTAAGGCTGCAGGTTTTGTCAATTTTGTGTGGCTCGAAGTTAGTTTTGTTTATTGCTTTGAGAATGAAATTTTTATCTTTATTTGAAATTCTGGGCAATTCAGTTTCCAAGGTACTCTAACCTCAAGAATTCTTAATAGAAATAAATACCGATTCTCCCATTATCAAAGGCTGCTTTACGAACAAACATTTACAGAAATTCATTACACCTACCTATCATTTATTTTAGCGTGTAACCGAGCAGTATTTTCAGACGGAAGACCAAGAAATTGAATTGGCTTTCTAAATGTTTCTAGGATTTGGTTATTAAACGCGTCTGTTTGTTAGGGTTTTAGAAATTTAGAAAAGGCAAGCGAATTTCTGATCACAGTTACCAACAAAAAAGAGATCCAGAAAGAAATCGCATTCATCCTTTTGTTCTTTGTCTATCCTTTCCTGCTTCATAAATATATATCACATTGTCGTTGTTTTTAACTCCGCCAATTTAATGATAGTCGGTGCCAAACATTATTTGTTGACAATATTTAGTGAAATTCATTGCTGTAACAAATTTTCCTGGTAGGTAAGAAAACATTTCCGATGGAAAAATTGGATCTTGGCTTCGTAAAATACATTTGTTGGGTAGTTTGTGCTATAGTATGTGCATTTGTTTCGATAGTCTATTTTGGGTTTTGAAAATTTTGTTAAGGTAAGGGAATTTCTGATCAAAAGTAGCCAATATGAAGAGTCTTATTCGTACATGTCGTTCCTTTTGTGTATGACAATATTTTTGTTGTCTTGTGATTTATTTTCCAACTTAATGATCGCCAGCATTTATTTAGTGAAATTCATTATTCCTGTGATTCTATTAGAAGACAAGCAATTTTTTAGGATGAAATTGTGTTAAGAAATGTTATATTTGGTGGTTTTGGCAATGCACATGGGTTTTTTTAGCGTAAATGCCTTATTTGAAGAGGGAAATTCAACATTTCCAAGGGGAACATCTAAACAAAATTAACAAGAGAAGCAGGTTTATCTTGTAGTTACGCTGGCTGTTCTTGTACGATTCTTTGTGTCACAGCTTTGTTGTTATTCTGTGGTGCCATCCACTATCTTTGTGTCGTCATTGTAAATAAAACTTTAATACTCTCAACTTTTAATATTAATAGATTTCTCAAAATCTAAATGTTTCTCTTTCTGTAGTAAAGAATTAGAAAACCTGGCTCAGATGATGTGGATGCTTTTCCGTTTTTCATTTCCTATCAAGTGTAGTTTAGTTTGTAGTGGAAGGTCCAAGTAGAGATGATCTGCTTATTGTAATGTAAATTTGATTCCTGATTTATGTTTATTGTGCCATTCAAATCTCTGTGATTATGGTCGTCTATGAGATTGGTGGTCAAATCTTTATTGGAAGTTTTTTTTTTGTGTTTCAAGCATTTAATCAGTGTTTTCCAGTTTCAATTTGTGGTTTGTATTATGTTTTTATGGATGTTTTCCTTTTGAAACTATAAATTTGTACTGGAGCATAAAAAATTGTTTTCTCGGATCCTTTTATTTTATTCTACTTCACTTTTTTAGGGGTACTCTTTGTAGGGTAGATCCATTTGATATTTCAACTAGAATGACAATGTTAATCTAATTCTCTTTATTTTTCAAATTTCAGGATACAGGCCATTAGAACTCGCAATTTCGATCATTTGGGGGCGGGATTTGTATGGAATAGCCTTGAGTTTGAAGGTCATGGCTTGATGAATGAAATCTTCCATCACAGGCTAAAGAACCCAGAATTACTTGTATTATTGTGAAGGTTTCAACTTAAGTAACAACTGTTTAAACATTAGCATTTTTGCAGTAAATATATTGCAGGTACTCTCATCTAGCTAGGAATATTTATTGTTTTAAGGAAACCGAGTTTAATCAGCTTAAACTAGAGTGGATTTATACTTGCACGTGTATGGTTGGAAGAGAGAATGTTGGAGCGGGCCTCTTTTTATACTATACTTTAAATAATATAATATTTTATGCTTTGAAGATCCTCGAACTAGGGTTTCATGAGGTGTTTCTCATCAAATAGTGGCAGGGACATTGAATCCGGCTCCCTTGATCTACAGACATTGATCTCGCTTCTTTATTTCTCAAAATATTTTCAGCGTTGATTTTCAAGGCAATATTTGCATCATGCAACGACAATTTTTTTCATTTTATATTCCATTTTATTTTCATTATTTGGCTAGCTCATAACATTGTCATAGATCTCTAAATGAAAAACCCTTCACCGCAAAAATATTCATTTAATTTGTTTTTTTGTTTTCCTTGGGTTTTTATTTTAAGATTTTAGAACTTTTTTTTCATTTCAATGATTTTCTACGAGTTCTTTTTGTACTGTCTTTGGCTGTTTTCAACTCAATACGTCAACATCCATAGCTATTGAAGAAATTTCTGTAGGAAAATTTACGGCTGCAAAGCACAGTAGGTTAGGCATGCTCAAATAGCAGTTAGGGTTATCGTATTTGCACATTTTTTAAAATAAAGGAAACTTTCTTTGGGAATAATAATAACAATTACTGTAGGCATTGTGATTTGTATGGCATCTGATTATTATTTTATAGGTCCGTAGGTGATAAAGAGATCAAAACTACGTACAGAAGAATTGCTTCCTTCTATTTCTTATACAAGACATTTGCAGAAAAATATTTGAATGTATTTGGGCAATGTTTTCATAAGTAATTATTTTTACTATCTTTGTTCCACTTCTTTAAAAAAATGAAGTTGGGAAAATGCGTACATCCATTTTCAACTCACAAATTATATTTTAGGGATGTATTTAGCCTTATGAGAAACTATAGAACTTTTGTGGTTAACTTTTTTAATTCAATTTTAAGATTTATAAAAACATGAACTATGATATGAATTTTGTATCCAGAGTGTTTTGTATCTTAGTTTTAATTTTATGATACAAATCTTTTATTTATGTTTAATGATATAGATAAATGTTGAAAGTTCTATCTACACAAAGGTGCTTTCATCTTAATTTTATTTTTCAATATTAATACAATAATAAATTGTTTTTATACACTTTTCTTAAAAAAATTGTGTTTGTTCAAATTTTCTTTGATGCCATTTTTTTGCTATTGATACCTAGGGAGAAGGCCCTAGCCTACAAAAAAATACATGAAGTTCCAGTCCATGATAGTAACATTCATCAATGGACTCTCCAAAAAATGTAAAACACCTTATCGTGAAACATATATACAAAAAAGGGGGAAGCCCTGATCTTAGCCTCTAACCCACCCAAACCTTCCTACTTATCACTGTATACATTATCCTACCCAAAAAGGCTACATTTGAAAACCTTCTAAAAAACCTACTATGCACTTATAGATAGACAGCAAAAAATTATACGCTCGTATCCTATGAAAAAAGCATAGCGTACTTCCTCTTACGGCCATTGGGAGACACCTTTGCAATGATCTCCACCTCTGAACCATCCATGCTTTGAGCCGAAGAAGAAGAAGGCATCACACATCAACATGGCATGTCCACCTTTGCATCCACCGGAAGAGAAACACCCAGATTTGTTTCTAGAGATTCCTAACCCCGAGCCAATGCTTGAAGATCCTTGGTAAGAGCATGCACGTGGAATTGCAGGCTCATAATTCACTCTTCCAAGCATGCATACTCCCTGTGGAGGATGAATTTTCTTGAGGCTTTCGATAGAATGTTAGCAGCACTCAAGCCCTGGCCCATGTCGAAGACATTGGGTCTTCCTATCATCTGGTTGAAATCCAATATCAACCTTCGCATGCACTCACAAATGTTCAAATTCCTTAGAAACCAACCAAGCCTTCTCCAACCACCCTCTCATTTGCGTGTTTTTAATTTTATCGTCCATCCAAGAGGTGAAATATTCACCTGTAAGAGCTTGTTGTCTTTTCTTACATGACCCTGCATCAGAGCTCCCTAGATTCTCCATTACTACAAAGAAAAGGGAACAACCCACAAAATCTCCCAAGCGCTAAACCAACAGAGCACCAACACACAATGCAAATGAATTCCCACGCCGAAGGGTTGTGCTAAATAGACCTATGACTCACTTATTCCACTCATTAGAATGAGCTGCATAACATAAAATTTGAAAAACATATAGATCAGGTAAGATTTACCAACAATATTAACTACATTAAACCCAAGGCATCATTTCCTCGTACTTCCCATTTGTTACGATCAACCAAATTCCTTATGTTAAATTCTTAACGACAACTTATATTAATTAAATTTTCCTTCTAACAGCCTAAAGAGGACAAAAAAATCTTTTGACAATGTTCCACGCATGCGTACGCCAAATGATTGTAGTCACCACCCACAGGATGCCAACGAAAAATTGATCTTAATTATTTCATCTAAGTTGTATAAATAGTATTTTATTGTGCAATTAAGAGATGGTTGTAAATGATGCAGCCACTGTCACCACATGTTCTTCAATAAGCATAACCTGAAGTTTTCACTCAAACCTCAGCAGACAATAATCACAATTGTAACTCCACCTAAAATAATTACATTCTAAAATAGCGGAACAAGCTCCACAAATTCTGGGTGATTTGTCGCCAACAGGTTGTCCCGTCTCTCTGAATTACCTTGGCATTCCAAACTATGTTTTCCTTCACTTGTTTTGCCACTTCTGCTACTTTATCAAATGACTTTGGCAAAGACTCCTTTGGGTCACTCTCATCTTCTACTAAAGCATCATGCTCGAATCAGTTGCATCTTATTTCAGACCAACATTTGATATTAGTTATTTAATCAATTTAAACAATGATTTTCATGTTCGAGGTCAGGTTGCAAAGGACCTAGCACTTTCAATACTATGTAAATGTAAATCATACAAAAAATTTAAAAAAAGAATCTTGTAGACCAACATTGGCTACCACTAACACAAAAATAAGCACCTTAAGAATCTAGACCCCTACTCTATGAATGTATAAATCTATCGCCAATAATATACGATATAATTTTGTTGTTATCTTTGACTAGGTGTCTTTTATTTCACTAAATAGCTTATGTGTAGCTGTTGGTTTCCTTGTCGGGAAGGATATGCATTACAATATAGTAATGAAAATCTCAGCAAAAATTCCTATATCAAATCACTTTGTTGCTTATCATGCTTTTCAACAATGTTATGTCTTTGTAGTCTCGCAATAATCAATAGAAAATTGTCACTCTTTTCAAGTTTGTTTGACTCTCTATGACAATGTATAATAGCAAAGGTGAATTGTTCACATTTTATACCTGACATGTTATATCTAGTAAAACACTATCAGTGCTTTATACCTGACATGTTATATTTGGTAAAATACTATCAGTGCTTTAAGAGGTTGCTCATGTTATCTGTAACTTACAATTACAATACTCCATGAGGTGACATATTGATCATTCATTAGTTAAACATTTGGCAAGAATTTAGTAAACATTTACATTTTTCATTCCTATGTATAAAAGCTTTACAATTGCTTCGGAAATATATGCCATTCATGGCCTTGTTAGAATGGACTCTCAACATGTATCTCACCAAAATTCAAAACATCACATTTAATGATATTAGAGAAACAATTCTGTCAATGTTAATTTTTCTACAGTCAGAGACATGACAATTTTTTGGATGTGCGGATCATTAAAATTGGATACATTATATTCCAAAGCAAGAAAATTTCCTTGCATTGTTAGGATTTAAAATGTTACTCTACTCTATTCTTGTCACTACAAATTAGCCACCTCAGGACTAGTACATGGTTGCATTCACTTGTTTCACCAGATCTATTCTCACTGGTGTATGCATCTTTTGCTAAAAAAATTCTCACAAGTGTGTTTTTGGACCTATTCCAAGGGGTCTAACTATTTAGATTGATTGGTCTCTTAAACAGGCAAGATCCATCAGGTTTGGTTACGGTCATTCTTGCTTGAGGTCTAGTATTTTTCTTTGTTTTATTCTGTGAAACGGTTTGTAATGCACAATGTAATGGTGATTTTGATCAGTCCATGTTATTTTGATTTCTTGAATAATGCTATGTGATTCTTGTGCAGATGGAACCTGACAACCAGCGTAGCTCATCTTAATCCCCAACTTTGTCCAAGGGTTAAAACTTGTATTTTCCACATTCCTTTGTTTTGAACTGGCTAGAGAATTTCTACATAATCCTTTAGACACATGTAGGTTGGAATATTTTTTCAAAATTGACATATATCCTTTGAAAACAACTTACTATTTTGACTAGCTCTTGTTTTGAAACTACCTTGGTTTTCTCCGCAAGCTGCGAGCAAAGAACAAGGTTATTTGTATTCAGATGGTTGGGTTTCAAACCTAGAACCTATTACATTTTCCCCAATGTTTTGGACCGCTTTAACCACAAATTACACTCACAATAAAAAAAAATCTTACATGGTCCGGGTCATTCCATAGCACTATATTACCGCACTTGACTGCACACTTGTCAGTCAGACAAAAACCAATTGTGTTTTTAGTCCTCTTTAAAAAAGTATAAAACAATTATGCCTTCCTTTGAAATTAAAATGTGATTCCCACTATGCAAAATGCATGGTTCTAATAATCCTCCCATCATATTCACATTACACTTGGGAATACACAATAATCTATGGAAAAACAATAACACTTATTTTAAAATATTGTGATACAAAACTCAACAATTACATAAACAACAAATACTTTCTTCGTCATATTTTCCCTCCGGATGAATAAATTTTCAAAATATCCACGATAACAGCTAAAAGAACTAGCTCAACCTCCTACAAAAGAAGAATTCACGCATCTTCTCAAATGTGTAATGTGCTTCTACAGCTTGGCTTTAATCAATTCATGAAACATCCACACCGACTAACCGAAGACACCAATGAACCCCGTCCAACAATTGATTTTTGGATACACGTCAATGCTTTAATCGTGTATTCTGGCACAAGTGACACTCTCCATTGTTTACCGCACTTGACTGCGCACTTGTCAATCAGAAAAAAACCAATTGGGTTTTTTTTCCTTTTCAAAAAAGTATAAAACATTTATGTCTTCCTTCGAAATTAAAATGCGATTCCCACTACGCAACAAAGTCTTCATCCACACCACAAAACTTCATTTTCGGTAGGATTTGTCATATCATGGCTTTGTTAATTATTAAATTTGTCGTCAAATTGACTATAAAAAACCAAAAAAAATTGTTAAAGGAGACCAACAGATTATATAAAATCCTCTACCGTCGTGTTTGTTTGACTACTTCAATATTTTTATGACTTATGGTAGATACAAAAAAAATTACAATTTGCATATTTTTTACAATAAGATGAAGCTTGGAGCCTCTCCTCCTTAAAACAAAAATCAAAATAATAATAATAAAAAAAATTAGAAGCGCGCGCTGGAGGGTGGCATGTGGCAGGAGTGGACAGAGACATAAGAGGCATGTGGCAACGGTTGTTCAGGGCCTGGGCATCCTGACATACTTTAAGACCTGTCATCTTCCTTGCATAGTAATTCTTGCACTTTATTTGAGATCCGTAGGCCTTAACCACAATGGAACCAAAGTTATATTGTAAATTTAGCTGACATTGGATAGTTGTAGTCGAGGGTTAAATTTGATGTCTGTGTAGACATTTTTTGTGTTTTAACTGTAAAAAACGGTTGTCATAACTTTTACCCCGTAGCACGGGATGGGAAAATGTTTTTGGAAAGTATCATATTGACGTGCACTTAATAAAACCAACCATTTAAAAGTTTGTATATCTAATTTTATAATCATTGGTCTCTTTTTGGCAGAGTTGGTTGTCCTGAGTTGGCTCATTGTCAATGAAACACTAATTGCATCAACATGATAGAGATCAGCAGATAATCTACAAGATTAGTAAAATGTGAAAAAGTGATGTACGTAATGTACAATATAAACAAAGTGGAATAGGGATGTACATACCGATTTTTCCATTTTCTAAGATTCTATAAGATTTTAAAGCCCTCAAGACTTTAATTCATTTAGTTGTGTCATATTCAATGTTCATCTACCAACATTAAGACATTGTACTTTTGAAGCCGTAAAAGTTGAAGAATAAACCATCTCAGTGAACCAAGCGAACATAGATCAATGCAGCTACCAGTGAATATGTTATCAATCTAACACTGGCTCTGGACATTAAACTATCGCTGCAGTTGGCGTGGCTATGTGGGCAGTCAGAAGTTGTGTATAAAACCCAGTAATGACTCAGAAGTAGGCAAGTAAGAGGCTATATACAAATAATCGATGAAAAATAATGCACAAAGTGCTAGAAAAAGGAATTGTTATACAATAAAACAACTATACATATCCAATAGGTAAGGAATCTATCGACAAATTTTGTTACATAAACTTTCAATATATTAGTTTTTTGTCATCTATCGGCCATGCTTTATTTGTGAAACTCGCCTTTCCAAAGTTACAAGTCACTCCAGGATTACCAAGGCAACTGCATTGTTGTATCTTCAGAGTTTATGTATATCTGAGTGTCTAGGATATTGATCAGTGTTGTTATAGATGGGCAATTGAGGTTGTTGCTAGTATTGTGATTCTTGGTGATGAAATGGAACTGTTGCATGTTTTCCTTCCACTTCAAGTACTAGTCGTCTGCATTTTACACATAAATTCAATGCTAGGACAATGGGATATGATACACCCTACAAGACTCTGGGAATTTATAGAGTTTCACAGATTTGACAGAAGCCTTCACTTGATCTCGGCTTCAGTCTTTATTTATCTTATAACATTTCAGGTAAGAAATTGAACTTAGTTTTTTCTTTTACCCCATCTTTATTAACATGTATCCTCTTCAAAATTAGATATACGTTTATGATATGATTTTACTATATGAAAAATATAAATATTTGTATCTATATTATAATTATGAAAGTCAAAAATGAAAAATAAATGTCATGCGCAAGGTAATATTTTTTATAAAACCGTCACAAAAATTTTCCTTGACGGGTAAGTGTGACTGTGAGATTTAACCCCTGTAGTGAGAGAGGGAACGTGACAGGGGACTGTGCTGGAGGGATCTCTCACTATTAGCCATCCTAAAATAAATCTGATTATGAATTAAATCAGACCTACACCTTGAGACAAGTGTGTATTCCTAATATCTCTTCATCTTTACTTTATACAAATTATTTTATCTGGATTTATATTTGTATTCTGAAGTGGGTTCAATCGTCTCTGAGATGAAATATTTGCCTATCACTGTTTTGTTTTTTTGTATCCAATGGAGGAAGAAAGGGACTTTTTAGTTGATTTTAAGCTTCCAGCTTATTGAACGCAATCAATGGTAGCAGCTGCAATGGCATGAATCATTTTAATGCAATCTTCTCATACAGAGATCCAGTCTCATAGAAAATAATTCAAACCCTGCGGTAAATGAACTTTCTATTGAGCATGTAGAATCAATCAACGTGGAGCAACGATTTGTCTGGCTTGAAGTTAATAGGAAAATAAATCGATTAAGTGTTGTGAATCCCATTTTTTATGCTAGAGTATGTGTTGATAAGGGTGATTTATCAAGAAAAAAGTTAATCCTAGGCACCGTAAGAGCTGTTGTGCAAGAATCTCCAGCTACTTAGGTAGGAGACCAAATTTCTAAAGCACTTGAGTCTGAGTTGAAAGAGATCCAAGAGAGAATGGAAAATGCACAGTTGTACGAGAGCTCAAAGCATGCATATGTTCTCTCAACACATATTCTCACTCTCGACAAAGGGCTACTACTTGAGGGAAATCCAATAACAGCTTCAACATAAGTTGTGACTATAACATGCCTAAAATGGTAGACATGCTGATGTGTTCTTAAACAATGTTACCACAAACACAAGATGTTGTGTCAAGAACATTACACCCTTCAAAGTCTTTTCGTTTGGCAGAATCAAGATCCTTTCATTAAGAAATATGATTTTTCCAGCCTTGGAAGTTGGAACCATCTAATCTTGTATATGATTTTATCATTTTTGCAATAATACAAAACAAATCTTCTAGATTCCATGCTTGTAATCATGGATTCTGTAACGCCACTCAAATAAGCCGACGCCACACTCACGACAATGACAACGACGACGCCGCAAACAACAACGTCCCGAAAATGCGACAAATTTTTTTTTTTTGAAAAATTAAGCAAGGTAGTGGTCCTTGTTTGATTTATTTTATCTGCAAGTTTTGAGACCTTCTTGATCTTGGGAACTGATAAGCTTCAATCTTTTTACTTTGTATTCCGATCGCAAAACTAGGACTACATGATTGTCGTAATTCCATTTGCTCGAGATTTACTTCAATATTGTTGTATTCGACTCCTCCTTAGCAGATAATTTTGAGTTTCAGCATGGTGATACAAGACTTCATAAGGGTATTCGACCACTGACCCCGTCTTCACTTTATGATCCATTTTATAAGAGGGTAAAGGTGTCCAGGGTAAATGTATGTATTATGATTTTATTGATTTTTTTTTTATATATTTTAATATATATCTGCGGAGATATGTTGCATGGATAACACATATATTGCTATCTTGATGGCTTTTAGAAATCTTTTAATATATGACCATATATATCTCTCTAAAGGGATTAGATACTTTTAATTTAAGTGATATATATATATATAGATGTATTATCAAAATTCATACTCAATTAAGTCTATACGCCTATACCTACATTTACCATTTGAAATTTGGTAGGAATAAGAGTCAAATGGGGGGGAAAGCATTTCAACTGTGCTTTAATATTTTGGTTGGTAGGTCACTCAACTACGAACTAGCAAAAATTTAAGGCTCCCTCTCTCCTGCCTGTAAGAATATAACCTGGCCGCCACTCAACCCAATTAATTTCACTAGATTTGCAAATCTATTTACCACAAAGCCGACCTGCTGTGCAAGGACTGTCCTGAGCCACGTGAAAGGAAGTTGTTGAGGGTAAGGATGTAGCTACAGCTAAAATAGTAGGCGTGTTACCTCTTTCGAACGGCCCTGTCCGCATGAGGAAAGATGAGGAGTATTCTAAGCAAGATACAGGCATTATCTCAGGCATTTTTCCCTGTTCTCCTCGCCCCTGGCCGCGCATGGTACAAGGAGGAAAATAAAAAGCGTCCTGGGTGCGTGGACAAAAAAAGGGAAGACTGTAAACTGTAGGGGCGAATTTCCTCCGCTTTCATTGGGTGCTGCATGGTGTGTGCGGGGCGTGGAGTGCTCAAAAGCAAGTAGGTTGTCGCTATAAATTCTGGATACGCCATCAGTCAACTATGGACCTCTTATACCAACAATTATTGCTTGTCTATTGCAACACTCTTAAATAGATGACCACAAAACTCACTTTTGCAAGCATTGCAACAATTTAAATATTCTCTGTGACAGTCAGTGCTTTGTGTATCAAGTTGCCTATTAGGCATATCTACTGAAACGTATCATCATTTTTTTTTATTTTTATATTAGCAGTTATTCTCTTAGACACGATTTAAGGGTGATTGACTGGTCTTGATTTTGAGACTAACTTTACATTTGTTTCGGCAGTTGCAAGGCCTGCCATGCAGCTTGATATTTGTGAAGCTAAGACCACTTGCAGTGTCCTAATCTATAAAAAAAAATGTTTAAAATATTTGTAGGCATTGCAACAATTTATATATTCTCTGTGACAGTTAGTGCTTTGTGTATCAAGTTGTCTATCAGGCATATCTACTGAAACGTATCATCTTTTTTTTTTTTGCTTGAGCGCAAGGAAAAACAGGCGGGTTGCCATTCATGTTGTTATCTGTCCAGTATCGAATGCAACTTCAAAATGGGTCCTCCTTCGTAGTGTTTTTGTCAAAACGGCAGAGGGACAGTGAAGGCACACAAAAATCTTCAAAATCGATTAAGGGACAGTGAGAGTGTTACGGGGGAACCCGATGAGATGCGTTTCAGAGATCTCTCACAGACGTGGATCTGTTTCATGTCAGAATACTCAAGGAAAAGGAGAAAAAAAATAGTTTGCTTGCCTTTTAGAAAACAAAAGGAAAAACAGTTCATACGTAAATTATATTTATTTCATTTCTTTGTTGCAGTTTATACTAATACACTATGTAATATACAAGGAAATATTAATAGCACGTTAGTACTAATATGATCTAATATTAGTATACCCATTTCTTTTAATATTGTTCCAATAAGAATATTATTCACCATATCAATTTCTTTATTAAACATTAAGAGAATATTAGATAATACATTTAATAAGTGTATAGACTTGCATTACAATTTCCTTCTACACAATTTCATAACATAGTATGGGATTACAAAATAGGTTGATTTCATTCCCTTTATTAATTTGTAATGGATTCTTGTATTAGATTCATAAATGAAGAAAGCATAAAAGAACTAGATCTTACAATGTTTCATTGTCATACTAAAAGCTATTTGAAAACTTAAGTCCTTCCATCAAGTATAAAAGAAGGGATAATGCACTATTCTTTTTAACCTATCCAACACATCACTTCCAAGTACTCAAACAAAATTTTAATATACTCACAAAACTATCACAAGCCTTTTGTACATATCATTCCTTTATTTCCTTACAATCTTTTCAATAATGTAAACATCTTCCAAGTAAAACTTGCATTCCACCATGTGACTTTTGGTGCAATTATAAATTACAATGTCCTTTATCTTTATTTTGAAAAGAAGACAAGATGATTCAACTTTCTTTCTCATACTGATTTACATCAAAATAATGTATATAAAGGAAATGGAAAGAGTCTTCACAAGCTCCAAGGTGTTCTTCATCCATGCTCCAAGTTCCAAGTAGTTCAAATCACAACCAAGATAGGGGGAGAGGAAACACTCTCCTCCCAACCAAAACTCAATGGAGAAGAGAAGCAATCTCCTCCATTGACCCCCGAGCCCCAAACACAACACAATGAAGGGTGGTCTCCAACTCAAGGCAACAATACTTGCTTCCACAATACAATTTCTTCACAACATTCAAAGCTAAAATAGAAGAAACAAAGAGGACACACAAATAACACCAAACATTTCACAATAAGGCTTTCATCCAAGCCAACAAGAGAAGGAACTATGGGAAAGTTTTCCTTATGCCTCCCCATTGAGATGAGATGCCCATCCAAACCCTCCACAATAAAACTCATGCCCCTATGACTCTTATGCCTCCCTCAAGTACCCCTTTTTCCTCCCATACTCTTATGCCTCCCTCCTCTTATGGCTCCCTCAAGGATAAGGTAAGAATGTGAACATTCTTACCCAAGATGGGCATCCCTCTCAAACTCCCTCCACAATATCCTATTCTACTCTTATGCCTCCCTCATGAGTATTCCCATAGACCTCTCCTATACTACACAATAAGCATTCTATCCATTTTTCACAATACACAAAAGTAAACATACATTATCCACAAATTTAGCATAGAAGCAACAACAATATGAAAGAAAAAAAGAGAGAAGGTTTCCTACCTCTCTATTGGAGAAGCATAAACCAAGAAACTTTGCACAAGCTCCCTCCAAAAACAATCTCAAGCATCCAAGTCCAAGCTCCTTCTTTATCTTCTTCCCAATTCTTTCCTCTCCCAAAAGAAAATAAAAGAAAAGAACTCCTCAACAAAAACCTCCAACCCCCTCAACAACAGAGGAAGTTCCTATAAATAGGCAAAAAGAAAGAGTGAGGGTGATGTGGCTCCTTGTAGGATGCCACATCACACATCCTCAAGACCACCCCCCTTAGTCAACTCAAATCCCAAAACACCATAAATGGGTGGTTGGGTTGAATGACATCTCCTTTCCACATCCATCCCTTCCCATGTGTCATAAGGCACAAATTAATGCAAAAGGAAGACAAGTGCACTCCAAAGTCACATTTCCCTTCCCAAAACAATAAATAATCTCCTTTTTGGCTTTCCAACCCATAGATATGGTTGGTAAGGGGTTTTGAGAAGTGTGGGACAAGTTCAACTTGTCCCACAAGTTCCCCAAAATTGCCTTAAATCTCAAATTCGAGATTCAAGGGATTTGGAGTGGTCAACACTCAAAACAAGCAATCAATACAAGAGGAAACACAAGGCTCAAGGAGCCAACCATCAAAATTAATTACGCCCACAAGACTCCCCTCCAAAACTTAAAAAAAAATTAAAACAAGATGTTACATTAATCTAAACATACTTAGCAAAAGTAAATTTAAAAAAAAACAACACAAATGAAATCACCTACTAAAGTAACTTAAAACAAGTAATTAAAATTCTTATCCCCTTGGTCACATTAGAAAATTTCCCCCTCATGGAAATTTTTCTTAACACATAAAAGAACAATGGTAACACAATACAATTCACTAGTTGCCTTGACGACCAAATGTTGTAACCCCCCGACATTCTGTTGTGTTTGGTTCCCAATCCCCCTTTAGGTTGTGATCATGTTGTGTTTCCGGCAAAATAAAAAATACCTCCTTCGGCCTTGCGGCCATGTCAAAATATGCAAAATAACCATATGCAAGAAATTTATTAACATCTATACGTAATTCAATCAATCATTATTTCTAGGTCTAAATCACAACTTAATTATGCATTTCATTATTATCCAAAATTATAGTAATGTAAATTCAACAACTACATTCTACTCATCATGGCGAAGAAATCCAATGTTAGAACACATGCAATATATCCATATAAAAATAATATCGGTATCCAATAGTCTGTCCATGAGTCAGTGTAGATCATACTGAAAACAAAATCCAATCATAATCCAAATGCATCTAGTCACCAAACATCATGCTAATCAACATAAGTATAAGTCATGTCCATATCCAAAGTCTGCATAACTCAAAATGATAATCAACTAAGTGTCGTAGGGAAGTGGGCATTACAGATTCAGTGTGTTAAAGGAACAACGGAAAATCTCATGTTAGGAGATTTGTGTTGGGCTCGCTTTTGCTGCCGGGATCTCAGTCTGGGTTTAAAATGTGAGTTTTATAAAGGTTTGTGCAAATGATACTCTTGAAGATACTTTGGGTTTGTTTAGAGAAATGCCTCAACCAGATGATACCTCATGGAAGGGTAGTCACATTGGCTGTAACAAATTTAGTGTTTTTGCAAGCGGTCGATCAGAAGGGCGAGAACATCTAAGGCCCACTCGTATTATTCCAGGCATTCTCTCCTTATCGAAATATTCTATAATTTTCGTAATTTAGTTCTTTCATATTCAATATAATAGGAATAGTGAACCAGTGGATAATTAACCATTTGGATATTTAACCAAATTATATAGTCTAAAATGACAAAACTCCACCTTGTGATTTGCATAACCAATTTACACCTCGACCATCAACCGGGATTGTTCCCACAACTTATAGAGCTCCAAATGAATTGTTTATATTGCTTTCTCATTCAATGATACAGAGCTCACTCCATTATATAGGCAGAGAGGGAGGCAGCCGTGAGAAAAACGGTTATACAACTGTTCTTTAACAAGCAATAACACAAATGTATTAATTTTCTAACATTCCCCCCCTTAATACATTGCTCTTACAAATGTACCCCCTAAACAAATCAAACTTCACCTTGCCGAGAGGCTTGGTGAGAATATCTGCAACCTGAAAATCATTAGGGCAGTACTGGAGCTAAATTTGGTGGTTCAAGACCTGTTCACGAATGTAGTGACATTCGACCTCAATATGCTTTGTTCGTTCATGGAAAACAGGATTCTTCACAAGCTTCAACACACCTTGGTTATCGGAGTGAATGATGGGAGGTTTCTCTTCAGTAATCCCTATATCTGCAAGAATGCGACGTAACCAAATTGCTTCGCACACAGCTCCTTGTGCAGTGCGGTATTCAGCCTCAGTGGATGAGAGAGCAACAACAGTTTGCTTCTTGTTGATCCACAAGATAGGTCCAAATCCGAGATGAAAAACATATCCTGAAGTGGATTTCCTGTCATCAACGGATCCTGCATAGTCCGAGTCTGTATATCCCTGTAAGAAGAACTGAGTTTTCTTCTGATACTCCAGACCAAAGTCAAATGTACCTCGGACATATCTCAACACATGATTTTCTGCTATCCAATGACATTTCTTCGGTTCCTGCATAAATCTGGAGAGATAGCTCACAGCAAAGCAAAGATCTGGTCTGGTATAAGTCAAGTAAATGAGACTCTCCACAAGCTTCCTGTAGTGAGTGCCATCTACCTGTGGTGAATCCTGGAATCTAGATAGTTACAAATCATTTTCCATAGGTGTGGACATAGGTTTACAATCTGACATCCCATACTTTTCCAGGAGTGTCTTGGCATATTTCATCTGGGAGACAAAGATATGATTCTTCTTCTGCCATATCTCTAAGCCAAGACAATAGTGAAGTAGCCCCAAATCAGTCATGTCGAAGGATTTCTTCAGATCATTCTTTACATCATCTACAAGATTGTCAGAACTTCCTGTGATCACAAGATCATCTACGTACAAAACCAGAATGACAATCTCTATTCCTACCTTCTTGATATACAAATTTGTATCTGAGGGGCTACAAGTGAATCCATGCTGCAATAGGTGATCATCAATTTTTATATACCATGCCCTAGGTGCTTGTTTGAGTCCATAAAGAGACTTTATCAGACGACATACCTTGTGTGGTTGATGCTCATCTACAAACCCTTCAGGTTGGGCCATGTACACTTCTTCTTGTAGATCACCATTTAGAAAAGCACTCTTGACATCCATCTGCTGAAGTTTCCATCCATTTTGTGCTGCCAGTGCACATACAACTCTGATGGTTTTGATCTTCGCAGTAGGTGCAAAGGTCTCATCATAGTCAATTCCTTCTTGCTAAGCATAACCCTTTGCAACAAGTCATGCTTTGTGTTTGTCGATTAAACCATCTACCTTATATTTTGTTTTGAAAATCCATTTGCAGCCAATGGATTTCTTACCTAGAGGTAGATCAACAAGTTCCCACGTCCGATTCTGAATCAGGGAATCATATTCAGCATCCATAGCCTGTTTCCACTGTGGTTGGTCTAATGCCTCATGAACAGTGTCAGGTTCGGTGCTCTCAACAACTGAACTCATGAGTGCAAAATTTACCTCATGTCTAGCTTGACTTCGTGTTCTAACTCCCGTAGAAGTACCAGGAAGTGAGTTCAGGTGTGCATCCTTGATAGTACTCTAGACCCATTTCAGACGTTGGTGCTGCTGATGTGAAGATGTGTTTTCCAGTGTGCCAAGATCAACGAACAAGTCTCCACTCAGCTCTTCTTCTCTCTGAGAAGAATCATCTTGCTCATCATCTGGATGTGTGAGTAATCTATGTGACGAGGTCGGTACTGGATCTCCATTGTGTGGCAGGGAGTCAAAGGATGACTCATCACATACCACATCTCGACTCTCGTAGATCTTCTTCGTCTCAGGATCCATGAGACGATATGCCTTTGAGGTAGTACTATACCCCAAGAAAATACATGGCAGTGTCTTTGGATCGATCTTCTTCCTTCTCTTATCTGGAACATGCATATATGCAATACAACCAAAAACTCTCCAATGATGAATAGAAGGTTTACGACCAGTCCATACCTCTTCCGGTGTCTTGTTCTGCAAGATCTTCGTGGGTGCCCGGTTGAGTAAATACACTGTTGTCTGGACTGCTTCTGCCAAAAACTGATCCTCCAACTTGGCGGTCGAAAGCATACAACGAGCCATCTCCATGACAGTCCTGTTGTGGCACTCGGAAATCCTGTTCTGTTGGGGCGTATAGGGAGCAGTCAAATGTTGCTGAATGCCATGCTACTTCAGGTATGCTAAGAACTTCTTTGACACAAATTTCCCCCCTCGATCTGAGTGGTGGAGAAGAAGAGGCTTCCCAGACTGCCTGGTGGCTTGCTGGTAGAAGGTCTAGAAATTTGCAAGTGCCTCACTCTTCTTCCGAAGGAAATATACCCACTTTTTCCGTGAGTAATCATCAATGATGAGCTGAAAGTACGCAAAACCTTGAAAGCTAGCTGGTAGGGGTCCGCATAGATCGGTGTGAACGACCTGAAGAGGCTCTGTAGAATGATAAGAGCTCTGTTTGAGTGGACCTCTATGTTGTTTGCCCGCAAGACATCCTGAGCAAACAGGTAAGGAATGGGAGAGTGGAGGAAGCCCTCTTACAATTTCCTTCGCACTGAGTTGGTGCAGAGCCCCGACAGAAAGATGACCATATCGAAAGTGCCAAAGTGTAGTGGACTCTGCCATTGATGCAGAGAGAGCAACGCTAGATGAAGTGACCGCATCCAGTGCAAATAGACGGCCCTTCAGAAATGCTTGAGCAATGACTGACTCTCCCTGGGAAATGATGCAGGACTTGACCCCTTTCTCAACAAAGAATTCAACCTGCATTCTATGGTTAAGAAGTTGACTTACAGACAAAAGATTTGAAGTCAAACCTGGAACATAGAGCACCTTTGTGAGTGTACATCTTCGTGTTCCAAGAGGAATGATGACATCACCAATCCCTACTGCAATATACTCTTGATTGTCTGCAATGGTGATCTGATCTCTAGTGGGCCGGTCACTCAGAGTATGAAACAACTTCTTGTTGCCAGTCATGTGTTTGTTGGCGCCTGAATCAATCAACCAGACATCTTCTGATGGCTGCGAAGTCTGTGAGACTAGAAAAATGTCAGACTGAGTCGTATCTGGTACCTCTTCATCGGAGGTGGCATCCTGCTGAGCAGCAATGTGGCCCTTCTGTCTCTGATTACGAGCATGCCATCGAGATTTCTTGGAATATCCTCGGCCAGAAGTGCTCTCTTCGCCAGAATTTCCATACTTGCGACTGTTGTAATAACAGTTCACAGTCGTGTGTGTATCCGTGGAGCAAATGTGGCACCATTGATCCGCCTTGTGATTATGTTGCTTCTTGGGTGGCCGCAGTGGTGGCCGCTATGAAGATGGCTGCTGAGCATGTTGCTTCTGGTTCTGGGGGGCTGATTGCCCTTTCCGAGGCTTATGTTTTTACCTCGTGATGAGAGCCTTGTCATCGAAGGCTTCTTATACATTTTGCATGGCTTCTTCCTGCTGGAGATAATTCACCAGGGTTGCAAAACTCACCTCCTGTTGAGTGATTGTCAACGTGGTGATCAGTGTCTGAAACCTGGAAGGAAGAGCTCACAGGGTGAGCGGGACTAGCAACTTTTTTTCCACTGGTTCACCGAGTGCAGAGAGTTCTGCACGTAACTCAGCTACACACCGCAAGAAGGCTTCTACTGATTCGCCATCATGCATACTCATCGTATGAAGCTTTTCCTGAAGTTGCAACTTTCTCATCAAATTCTTAGCTTCGTAGATGGTACACAATGTGCTCCATGCCTGAGAAGAAGCAGTTGCTTCCCGAATGTATGGCTGCACCTCATCAGAAATACTGAGGGTGATGAGCATTAGTGCTTTCGCATCAGCCTTTTCATATTTTTCCAACAGATCATCGTCTGTGGGAGGGGCGTCTTTGCCAGAGACAATCCCCCAAAGATCTTCGAATTGAAGAATCGTCCGCATTTTGGTTTTCCATGCGGCGAAATTTGGCCCTTTCAAGAGTTGGGCATCGGATAGCAATATTTGTGGAGCAGACATTTTCAAAAACTCAAAAATGTATTTTATTTATTTATTTATTTTTCAAAAATGGCTACAATGCTTACTGAAGGAATCTGTCCCGAAGATGGGCTCTATAGGCTCGTGCAGTGAGACGTCGACGCTCCTGTGGGCATTCTATTTCGCGTTCATCATCTGCATCATAACCACGTTCAAGTTCTGCACGAATCCGCCGTGCTTGACATCGAACGTCGAACCAAAAGTATTCCAACAGTCCTCGGCGCACAATCTCGTCAAAGAGAATGTTCCCAGTGTTGTGTAGCTCGTTGACCAAGGCAAAGAACAGCCCAGTGGTGTCTTCATTGTCATTCAATGCCCAAATATTTGGTGCATTGCTTGCGGTGCTTTGTGCATCCGAAAACTGAGACATAAACCCACACACAGTTTTGCAATTTCCCGGATTTGCATACACATACAGGGGTTTCACGTTGGGTTCACCTCCACGCCAGCAAGTGCACGAGTCTCCCTTGGTCGTTCCAACGCACAGCAAATGCTCCCCACGTTTCTCCAAAGCAGACAGAGGATAGCAAACAAATATTTTGCTCCCCACGTTTCTTAACCAGCAAAGAACAACAAACATGTTTGGGGCACAGCAGGTTGAGTCTCCTCACGTTCCAGTCTCCTGCACGCATAGGTTCAGCACTCCTTCACGCACGCACAGCAAAAAACGGGACAGGCACAGGTTCAGCACTCCTTCACGCACCAGTCTCCTCCATGCACTGCAAAAATGGGACAGTTTCACACCAGCAAAGAACTCTCCACGCACTGCAAAAATGGGACAGTTTCGCACCAGCAAAGAACTCTCCATGCACTGCAAAAACGCGGGACAGGCACTCAAACTTTGCTCTTCACGAACTCCACGCGCAGACCTGTTGCTCTTCTCTACGCACAGCACGAACTTGCTCTGATACCAATGATAGAGCTCCAAATGAATTGTTTATATTTCTTTCTCATTCAATGATATAGAGCTCATGCCATTATATAGCCAGAGAGGGAGGCAGCTGTGAGAAAAACGGTTATACAACTGTTCTTTAACAAGGAATAACACAAATGTATTAATTTTCTAACAACAACCACATGCATTGATAAACCCAAGGTGTATAATTTTTTGTGCTCGTGCCCATTGGTATTGGAGAGAGCTAGATGAGTTAACTAACTCAAAAAAAAAATTCTACCTTGCAAATTTGATAAACGTAATTTCTAGAGATGTGCAAACAACATTCTGAGCCCCTAAAAGTCATGTCAAACGTCATATGTGATCCTTGTAATGGGGAGAATCACACCAAGATTTAGATTGACCCCTAACGACCCTTTGTTCTCTCTTTTCCGCTCCTCAAGGAGTCTTGTTACTCCGTTTTACACTTTTGGGAACTTGTTAAAACTAAAAAGTTGGCTTTCATTTTGACCCAACATTTTAACCCTAAGCAACGAAATGCTTATCTGCCTTGACAAACCTCTAGTATTTTTACTAGAAAATATCTTGTAACCTTCGGTTTGGGGAAACACACTATTCTAGAAAGTTTGGTAGAGGCATTTTTTAGGCCTCGGGTCGTTGTTTGACTAGGTCAAACTGACTCAACTACGACTGGTGGTTCAATAAAACTCATCGTTGTTTGCAACCCGTTTGTCAATTCTCAATTCCGTCAACTCCAGTAAATTCTCCATATATATGAGAGCATGTAGGAAATTTTTTGTTACATGTTCATTTATTGAAGGTCAGTTTTGGATGAGGCTTTCTTAGCCCTTGAGCTAAAATTGGGTGTTGTTAGAACTAGCCCAACTACGATCGGTGGCTCCAAAAATGTAGCCACCAATTGTAAACCATTTGCATGTTCTAAATTCCGTCAGTTCTTGTGAGTTCTTGGTATATAGGAAGATACGTGTAAATTTACCCGTTATGTTTCTGCTCATCAGAAGACAATTTTTGAACATGCTTTCTTAGCCTCCAACCCTAAATTGAACGTTTTTGCAACTAGCAGGAAAACATAAAAAGAAAGTTTTAGGACCCCCATCGGGTTACCAAACAACAGTGGAAACATGTTGACACTTGTAAATCACTATTTGAAACTCTATCATGTGACTTTTTGTGTGAAAATATACTTGTGGCAAAATAATGTTTCTCTCTCCCTATCTCTCTCTCTCATTGGTTAACAAATTAAGTGAAATGAAATGAAATCAACACGTCTCTAACCCTCTCCTTTCAAATGAAAATTATTATTATTTTATAAATGGAAAACTGAAAATGTTAATTATGCTAGATCTAGGTGGATGTCATGCCAGTTATTTATCGTTGATTTCTTGCTCACATGTTTTTGCAAGATACAAGAAAGATGGCATTGTAGAATGTATATATGTTTAATGTATTGGCATGTTACATAAAATTTTATATGTGAAATTTTGTAATATGTGTGAGATGTTAGTTTTAAGTATACCTTGGGAAATGCACATTTAATCATAGGTGCAATTTTAATTCATATTTACGTATGGTAAAAAGGTTGATATATATATATATATGTGTGTTAAATGAATTTGAATTTAATATCTTGTAGTGTATTTCCAGTGAACAATAGATGATTAATTAATCGGGGAGCCATGTTTTCCTTACCTTGAAAATGCAATAAAGAAATGCAAATGAAACGGTCAACCCTAGTTCAAATTCGTGCATAACTAACCTTCCTGTGTTAATCCCTTAGCATAGAAAACTGAGACCTTCGAATGAACCTTGCTCTTCATGACACCTCCTATTTTAGATAAATAAGAGCCCAAGAATAGGTTTATCGTCCTAGTTAGTATGTTTAGTGACATCGTCATAAACTTGACAGCTAGGAGCAATACGGTCAAAATTTATCTAAAGTAGAACTAGCACTTCCTTAGTATCCTAGTGGAGTACCTTGTCTTCCGAACTTGGATTTAGAATTAAATTTCTTCATCGAATGATTTGCTTGTGGGATCCAGATGACACAATGGAGCTAGTGAAATAGTTGTACTATTACTTAAACTCTTGTTAATGACCTCTTTAGATCCTCTCAGCTAATTGTGTTATCTTGGCTAGTGAAAGTATAGCACATGGGTCCTTTGCAGAGGCTTTATTGGGTAAATATGTTTTTTTTACCTTAATCTGATCTGTTATAGGGCATAGATCCCTGAGTATAAATTGGAATTAAACTAAACCATAGTTGTTTTGGAGGTTAACTGGTGGGTAGAAAATTGTGAGTAACTCTTTGCAAACGAAATTGATTTGAAAGATGTTGACTTAAGAGAAATCAGGAAATTGAAAACTTGGTTACGTAATTCCTTGTTATGTCGCTTATGACTTTAACAATAAAATAAATTCCTCATGTGGAATCGCAAAATGTGGAAACATGGGATCTCACTTTGAAAACAAATCACTTGTGGTTAATTAATGGTTCTAATGCTTCCAATCATGTACTTCTTTAAAATATTAGACAAGTACTTTTGTAACTCTTTTGTTACAAAGTGATGCCGATAATGAGACCATAGCGCAATGTTCGAGTAAAACATATAAGAATAAAACGAGATTCGGGGTTAGAAATAATGCCGCTCTTGGAGTCCTTGTAACTCAATTAGACATTTACTTGTCTTAAAAAGAATATGAATTGCCTTGGTGTGATCTAACTTCGAGAAAACTATATATATATATATATATATATATATAGTATATATATATATTCTTGATGTAGGAATGTTGAATGGATTGAACAAGTTTTTGATATATCTTAACTACGATGGGAAATAAGGATATCGTGATCGAAAAATGTTTTGGGAAAAGCTATCTTGAATCAAAATCTGCCTCAAATCCTAAGATTTATGTCTTGACATTACTTCAGATTCTCTATTGTAGTAAGGGTAAAATTTAAACTTTGAATAAACATTTGAGAAACATAAGCTTAACATAAGAATGAGCGAATTAGGAACTTTGTATGAAATTTGAAAGATGAAAAATAATAATGTGAGTTCGGAGATCGTTGTAAGAGATAAGGAGCTAATCTACGTGGTCGAACTATAAGTTGAATGTGAAATTAAGTTTAAGAACCTGTAGGTGGAAAACTGACAAAATTATCTTTGCATAGTAATGTTCTTGGAATGTTAATCGTAACTAAGTTGTAATCATGGTAATAATGTGTGTGGGCTTTCCAATCCTTGGGTCCCTTTTCTTGTGGTTGGGTCATTACTAGAATTCGTTTATTAGTGAAATTGCGGCATCGACATTTGTATGGTGTTGCCATGTGTCTATGTGAGTCGATGACTTTTGTAAGTGTCTTATGCGTTGTTGAGTTTCTCTGCTTAGAGCCTTGTGGTGTTGTGCAGTGAGCAATGTAAGTAAAAAAAAAAAATTATCCTAGTATTATTATTATTGTATTTGTGTGTGTAATTTATGAACGTTACACATGTGTTAATAGATCGGCGACCTGCTTCGCCAATTATGAGTTGGATGCTTTTACCATTCAGCCATAGATACTAGATAAAGCATAGGTGTGGATGGCCGTGAACTATCTTATCTGCCACCTACCCACCCAACCCCTCCAACTCATTTCACCCTTTTTGAGTCTTTTTATGCGTTGGACTTTAAGCTTGAAAATATTTTATCTTCCCTTCCTAATAAGGGCACCGGGCGCGTATCCTTTTCACAGCACGTACAGAGAAAGAAGACTAAATTGTCTCTGTTACAGCGATCACCATTATGCTCTCCCTCCGTTAATGTTATTTATCTATAAATATATCCCAACTCCAACGCCATTAAAGAACTTGATAACCATTTCTACTGTTATGTCAAGGATTTTTTGGGAATATGACAAAAACAGAGGTGATCCGCTTCATGTGGTTTTATAGTGTTGTTGTCTGTGGCAGCGGCTCATTGTGACCAAATGAAATCAAAAGTTGAAAATCCTCCAAGCTCGGAGAGTGATGCATTGATGTCTCCCGTCCTCTGCCTTCTCATATTTCTCCTTCTCTCACAAATGCGCATTTCTTATGTTTTAACCATCTATGGATATCTGCGTAGCTTCCGCCCCACTTCCTATTCGCACCAGGCCAAGGCTTGAAATCCCCTCCAGATTCTCTCACTTCGCCTTCCACTGCCTCAATTAATGCCTCCCACAACCACAACTATGCTCCTCAAACCTGCTCCAATTTTTCCTCTTATTTTTACAAAAGTTTTGGATATTACATACCATTTTATTCTTTGTTTTTATTTTTGTAATTCCGCAGGTACTGTAGATCGAGGGTGGGACGTGATGCTTTCTTCGCACGAAATGCCTTAAAGTTTTATGAACTGCTTATCATGTCTTCAATATATTCAGATTTTAAATACTCTTCCCTCTTTTCCTTGGACATATATAATTTTATGTTAAGACTGCTTGCCATAGATACATGCACAATGCAATTTGTAAAGATATGGGTTTTTGGATGTGGATATTGCTGTGCGAAATTCTAATTGTCATTACTCATGTAATTGTAAGCAGGGAAAAAACAAAAAGTGAGCGGAAAGTTGAACTGGGACATAAAATCGATGAGTCCGTCGAGGTAATTCAGTGCTAAGAAGACGTCGGCTATTGAAAGCATGTCTCCATTGATAAAGTTTCATACTCGTCGTTGAAACTCAAGCACACGAGGATCAGAGTATTTTTTTAGAGTGATGGTTTTTGGGAAATATCTAATTTTAGGTTAATTTTTTTGTATTGAAAACTAGGAAATATGTATGCATGTTAAGTGAATTTCAAAGAAAAAAATCTAAATTTTTTCGATAAAATTATTAATCTGTAGAAAAAGGTCACAAATATTTGTAAAAAAATTGTTAATTTGTGAATCTAATAATTACGCCGAAAGTCATTGTTCCAATTGGGCATGCGCGGGGGGGCATCTAACACAAGTCAAAAGCGTCCACGGTTGAGATGAAGCGACAAAGTACTTTGATTATGGGAAAATCAGAACTGTTGAACCTTAATCGACTATCACCAAGTTCAAGAAACCCTAACACTCGCACTACTGAAGAAACCCTAGAATGAAGAAAATAGGGGAGAAAAAATTGTGTAGCTGCTCACAATATAACACTTTCATGAAACACTAGAAGAGAAAGCGGCTACCAAGGAGAGGAAGAAGAGCCTTGTTGTAAGAGAGGGATACACGAAAGAAAGTACGAGGAAAATCGAACCTTCTTAAAATATCCAAGTGTTATAGACACATCCTCCCATGGCGGTTCCTCTTCAATTTATATGCCACTCCCTTCTTCACAGTCCACTGCAATACTTCTCTAATTATGTGCAAGAACTTTTACATTCCCAAGCTATGGTGTTTTCTTGTTATATTAGCGGTCATGGTGGCATGACTAGTTACGTAAAAAATAGTAGACCCTAGGTTGTTTCAATGTTTGAAAGGAGGCATCGAAAGATCAAATTTTCAATGTAAATATTTTTCCATGAGTGCAGTAATAATGCAAGATAACGACGACCGACAAGTTGTTGAAACCCCAGGCGACAACGCTGCCATTCAACCATGCTTGGAAGATGGTCAACTTTAACTCCTTTAGGATTTTTAGGTAAAATACATCCAAAACATTTTTTATACCCCCACTAATTTGTAGTTATTTTCAATGCTCTTTACATGATTTTTGTATGCATTGAAATTAGCGGTTGCATTTTTTCAGATTCATTGCATCCAAAGACTGTGAGTCAAACACTAAATCAGATAGGGAAATTTTATTTCTAATCATCTCTATTGACTACATGGTAGCATTATGGAGGAGGCTCATGAACACCCAATACCATGTTTTTACATTCAATCGTCCACTACAGACAAGAATCGTAAGTTTTTATCATAGATAGTTGTTTGCAAAGTTCTTGATTTACTACATTTACTCAACATTACAATTGAAAGGAGGCAACAAAGGAGCAACCATTGTGGTTTGGTTTTGAATGAGTAACCTATTAGATTTCCCAAATTTTCTATTTTAATTCTTTAAGCCCAACTTGTACTCGCATGAATGATGAAAGTGAGATGAAGACAATAATGTGAAGCACAAATATCAAATATAGTTTTGGTAAGAACAATTTCAACCATGGAATAGGTATGGAGCATATAGCTATTTAATTACCACCTTATTTCTAAATTTTCATTTGTGTCTTTGTCTTATCTAATAGATTGAACATCAACCAATTGCAATCCTTGACTCCGATGCATGTTGATAGATGAAACCATCAGAACTATTGATGAGAGAACTCTTAATCATTACCCTTATTGCTAGAGAGAAACCCTAATGTCAAATGTGTATGAAATCATGACCCTCGCACACAATGTATGGTAAAAATATATTTGTATCTAAATTATCCTTTCAGGAACACATGTGAATTACCCTTACAATATGTGTGCTTTAACTACCCATAAAACAAAATTCCTGAAATTACAAACAATTATTCACCTCAGCATTATCGATCAACCACTCTTTATTTTTTCAGATATCTCCATAATATATTTCCTTAATGACTACATAGTTGGTCCTTACCCCTTCAAAATATTCACATATATGTCATTTGGTTGTAGGAAAATAGAGTTTCACATCCCGAACTGCTCTACCTAGTACGAGCGCACACATATATATCTAGAAGAGAGCATACCATATAGTCTCACCTTCATCTCTCGCTTTCAATCCTCCTTCACATCCACACCGTAAAGATGTTTTGCTTCGTTTCCATGTCGCAACCATTTTCTGATCTTGTTCCCCATCATTTTTTTTGTTTGCATAAACCTATTTTGCATGTTAATTATATTTTCTGCAATTTATTCCTATTCACTTCACTCGCATTTCAGGTACATTCTTTTAAATAATCATCATAAATATTCAATACTCTATAAGATTACCACACATTACACCACCACCCTCCATTCTAATTTTGACTTCTATTCCACTCTTTCTTCCTCCATATAACTGAAAAATCATATACTTTAACAAACACAACTACACTTCTTAGTTTACTTCCCTTATCCACATTTCCTTCGTCCACCACATCCCTTTTAGTGTTCACATCACACTACTCATGTGTGATTGCTTATGTTAAGCATAATGGAGATGTATGTTCCAATGAAATGTGTATTCTCTTGAAAAAAAATTGTGGGAAGGGGAAGAGCGAAAAATGTAGTATTGTTGACAAATGTGGAAGGGACATAAGTTTCTGATGACAATTTTTTTTATTGATATAGGATAACATTGTTAAGTGTAACCCATGAGATTTATTTGTATAGGACATATGTTAAATGACTTGTAAATGTATAGGAATATATATACAACTAATTCTAGCCTACTCTACTTTCCGTGCATTTAATTTTTTTGTGCACTTCATTCTTGTGTAGCACTCAAATGTAAAAGCAAGTGACATGTGCAAGCCGGATAAGGAGTGTACTCTTGAGATTGCAGTAACTATTAGTCTCATGCAATCAATGTTGTCGATGTTTATTACAACCTTATAAAGTATCATTCCTTACCTTATGAATGGCGAGGCCCTATGACATTTTAAGTGGGATTTGTTAACAAATGTTGCATGTGACAAGAGGAAGGGGAAAACATGTTGGGCGGAGGATGTCCCATGTGGGCCCGTGGTATTTTTTGAAGTCGAAAACAAGAAAGGAAGGCAAGTAAGGGGGTTGTTATTCTAGATTATAGAAAATCTCCACAACTTGCCCAAGTGCTTGATTGACCAATCCATATTCTACCCATAAGTTTGATGTCAACATGACCTCTTGATCTTTGATAAAGAGCATTATAGGAAATGGTTGTTGTTGGGGTCCTATTGCACTCTATGTCTACTTTGGTTAGCTCTACTTATTGTCACTAAAATATGCAACAATTTTAACATTCTCTTATTGTGCGAGGTTTCTAATTCATTTTTTGTATAAAGATGTTTTACTCATATAAAGGTTTCTTTCACTATTGGAGACATGAAAGATTATGTTTATGACATGATAAGATTTCAATCCTCTAGTGTTGTGTGTACATTGCTAATGTTGGTTGATAAATTTCTAAATTCCATTTGTTGTGGGTTCCTGCCTTGCTAACTGACATTTATATCTAGGGTAATAATTAACATGCCAAAATGGCACCAAATTATGTGACTGATTGACTTCTCTTCATATAGTCGTACATCGTCAACAAAGGGAAACTGACCTAAGTCACCCACGGGTATGATTGAGAAACCATTGAAATCTTTGTTGTAATGGTGAAGAAATGCCTCACACAACCTACAATTTATATTTATTAGCATTTTTGGTCCTAGAAATCTCATTTTGTCAATAAGAACGTAAATTATGTCCTCACGTGCTCTTGGAAAACTGCCAATTCTTGTCCTTCAAGAGGATTTATTTCTTGAATGGGTATTTGAAGCCTAGAATGTATTGTAGTTGTGTTTATGTTTAATGAATCAATACATGTTGGAGCCAATAGGAAGGGAGGACCTGCTTCTGCCCTTGAGTGTTTACTATACACCTTTGATGCATCTAATCAGGTAGGAATTTCCTATATCGATTGTACTTTAAATGATCATCTTTAAGGGTGGAAGTTGCCCTTTCTTGCCAGCATGCCCAAAAATATTAGAATAGGCAACTTAGTGTTGTGAAGATAGAAGAAAGTGAGATTGATAGTTGGAAAAAAAAACATATGGTAATTGGTTCTCAAGGCAAGTTTTATCTATGAATTTCAGTGCCAAACTCTACAAGTTGAGAGGGACACCATAGTTTAACCCAATCCTGGCTACTATAAAAATATTTGAGTACAAACGTGTCTAGTTCATCAACCATCGCATTTTTATATGGTTGCATGCATGATATATGCTCTTATTCTTGTAGTTCCATATCCACGGGGCATTCTCCTTGTGATTCATTATCACTATTGTTTATTCGAACAACACTTCCATCATGAATAGTACTGGTCCTCTATATATGCCTAACCATGTAGGTGTTTGTGATTTCTTCCCAAGGTGCAAATATTTTTCCTATCATAACACCAATGTCTAAGTGTATCTTTTGGAATGGTTTGTGAATTAAAAACTCCACCAACAGAAGTCTTTGTAGGAAGGATCAATTACAAGCATGTCATGTAGTAATGAGGAAATATGAAAGCTACTTCCTATAATTTCCTTTACTTATACTTAGCTCCTCTCCTTTGATTATTAATAGATAATGGGTGTGCATCATCAAAGAGGGGCATATTTTTAGGTGCACAAGGTGTTTGGACATAGGCATTATTGTAATAAGGCATATTGGATATTGTTGCCATGTCCAGGAGCACGCACTTATAAAAATGTCTTACCAACAGAGAGGGAAATTATTGTGTGGTTACACATAGAGGGGAAGTTTTTTCAGTATGTGGCATTTCTCCTTTGCACCAATGTCACAATAATATATAGTTTCATAGAGGAAATTACTATATGTAGCCTTTATTGGGTTGTCACTACTAACAATATTTGAGTTTTTGTCAACATGTGGTGGTAGCTCTCTTATTTATTCTCTTCTTTAGCTGTGTACTTCCCTATATACTTTGAAATTGTGTGGCAAGAAACTATGGGTTGGAAGTCGACATTGGCTCACCATAGTGCTAGAATGTCCAAGTTGTGTGCATTTACTAGCTTATCATTCAGTGATGGTGTGTTGGATTTGTTCCATTTTTCATCTACAGAAAAAGATGAATGATCTTGGAGTCTCCATGGGGATTTATATCTACACTAAATATTTTTCCCTTCCCTTCCATACATATGGCCTTACTACTATAACGCCCCCTAAAACACACAAAAATACAACATTGAAAAACTCAAATAATTTTTTTTTTGACTTTCATGGAGCTTACACGACAACACAGGTGACTAGAAAGGGCTATAACCAACACTCAAGAAGTTTGACACAACCTTGACCACTTATGCAACAAGGAATCAAACCACACCCATCACAAACAATTCACTTGGCTTTTCGACAAGACACAACATAAGAGACCAACCACAATACATAGTTACAGCTCAGGGCATCCCACGGTGTGAAATCTTTTAAGGTTATGCATTTACCTAAAACATCTTTCAAGACCTGTCTTTATGATCAAGGAGATTCATGTCTTAATTCAAGAAATTCTTATAACAAAAGTGAACTTCTTTCTTTTATACTATTGTCTAAATAACATAGGATCAAGTTGTTTGAAGGTTAAACATTCTATAATAAGCCAATAAATTGCTTAATTCATTGATCTAAGAGCATTTCCCATTTCCCACAAGGTTAATTAATCTTACACAAGCCACTTAAACTTGTTCCACACCTCTATTACACAGGTGATAAGCACAAGCTTTGATTGAGGTAAAGTATTGTTTTAGGTTCAAAATAATAATTTTCTTTGCTAAAGGATCTAAAGTTTAACACTACTTAATAAAGATTACAATGAATGAAGGAAAGGTTTAACGGGGAATCAGGTCAAAATAAATCAGCTTCGGGGTCCCATGGGTTTTTACTCAATCGTTTATTGAGGCTAAGAATTTATCAAAATTATTTAAAATTTTTATTTAGACTTTACTTGATTAAGTTTTCCAAGGGTAAACCATTTACATTTCAAAATATAGAGAGAGAGAGATCGAAGGGTTTCTTAAACAATTTCCCTCCTACTTATATAACTTCATTATCTTCCAAATGCTAAACATTGATTTCAGCATAAGATCATTTAAGGATTCACCATAATAGGATAATGTTGATTAATCTAGCTTGGGGAAAAACAAGGTAAATATATTTCATTACAAAAGATAGTTTCCTCTTTGATTTTTCAAGGGATCAAATGTTATCAAGTAGGTCACATCTACATTAATTTATTCGTGTGTGTGTGTGTGTGTGTGTGTGTGTGTGTGTGTGTGTGTGTGTGTGTGTGTGTGTGTGTGTGTGTGTGTGTGTGTGTGTGTGTGTATTAGTTTAACTTCTATAAGGATTATCCAACCAATTTCATTATGCTTATAAATACATTGTTACTATGTCCTAAAAGGGTTCACAACTCAACATTTTATCTCAACAACAAAGTTTACCATTACTCGCTTGTGAAAACTAAACATGGTTACATCAATCCTTCCCAACACGACGCACAATCCATAGGTGGCAAAAGATTCTATTGTACTTGAATTGGGAGCAAGAAGGCAAACACAATTGGTCAAGAAATGCTATACTAAGGTTGCCATAATACAATAAAAATACTCATAATGATACGGTGATCAATTTTATATTTTTCATGATAGACAAAACAAGTCAAGGTTTCAAGAATTATGACAACATTTCTCCACAAGACATAATGCTAAGGTATTGCCTCTTCTAAATTTTCCACTGAATCCCATCCCAAATTTTTACAAAAAATAAGAATTCGTACAAAGGAACTTCATAACCAAGACTGATGCAATTATTTACAAGACTCTCCCTCATCTACCCACATAAGCCATCTGCAACCATTAATAACTTGAGTCAGTTCATGAGAACTGAGCAAGATAAGACTACACAAAGCAACAATAAGCTACTATCCAACAATATCAATAAGGGAAAACATTCTATTCCAAGGATTGGATCAAATCTCTAAATACTAACAACTCCTTAAGTTAATAAGAAAATTTCCACCATGCCAATCTAAGAAGAACAACCTTATACTTCAGTTATGAACATTGTTTCAAAAGCAACGAAAGTTTAACAATCATACGAGAAGGGACCTTGGCCCTATAAGTTAGAAATAAACAATCTAGTGGAAACGGGGTTCCCATAAAATAATTAAATAGTTATAAGATTGAAAATTGATATTCAAACCAATGATCTAAAATTATCAAAAGATACCAAAAGGATAGGCTACAATATTAGATTTCTAAAATGACAAGTGTTGATCAGTCCAACTAAGAGGAACCACGGGGTTCAAAAATTATCACGAAAATCCAAGTATATTAGGATCTCAATCATGTAATCATATAGATTATATGATTGAAATTTAATACACGGCCACCACACAACATAAATTTCGAAGCAAAGGAAAAAAAATATACTAGTTTCGACCATTAACTCCAAGAGATTCCCCAATCATTCAAGAAGGGGCCAATTCCCTTATAGGATAGTAACAAAAAGCGATTGAAAAAGGGAGTTCCCTTAAACAAGAGCATAAAAAATATCATCCAATTTTTATAACACTAATGGTTTACAAACCTCCACAATAAGTCTAAAGTTCAGTTTAATTAAAAGAAATTATCTCTTTCTCAAAATAAAGTATTTTAAGGCGAACCTCGATAACATAAAAAACTATTCAAACATAGGTACTAATATATATTACTAAGTGTCATTATCAAAACAACACCTTCTGCTATAAATCCATAAGATTATTGATGCATGATTAGTTTTCCCCAAAGGTTAATAACTTTCATATCAAATTCCATCGCAAAACATTAAGGTATCTACGTGCATAGAATCCGACCAATCTTAATTAGCAACATTAACATTGTAAAAGAGAAAACCACAAGTTAGAAAAATAGAATCTACCACCAACAATCTTCCCGAGAGGGAAATAGACCTACACAGTTCTAGTAATAACAGGGTATTGGATTAGTACAATTGTAACCTTGAACTTAGGTGATTTGAAAAATAGTTACGGTTGAAGTTGATGGGGTCAGTCAAGGTACTTCATAAGGAAGGATTTAAAATCCTAGGAACAAGACTGATGATCAACATGAATCTCAAACAACCAAGGTCCGAAAATATTGCCCACAAACTTGTTCATTCTAAAAGTTTTTATAGCAAAACTCCAACCTGGCTAGTCCAAACATTGATCACTCCAATCCTACAACCTTTCTTTTCCAAGATCAAAAGGTTATCAAAGAGGTTTGAGAAAGAGTTAACAAAGTATGACAAAAAGATGAAAATCTCGTGTGATAAGTAGGAGTTTGATAGTTACCGCAGGCTTATTTTCACAACATAAATTACTAGCTAAAAACAACATAACAAACATGAGGCTCAATCAAAGAAAATAAGATATAAAAAAATGGATGAAGTTCGATCACTCGAGAAAGAAAATGTAACACTTAGAGGGGAGGAACACATCTATGCTGTCCACTAACACATTGAAAATGATAATTGTTAAAACAAGAAGATATCAAGAGGAAAGGAGAGAACTCCCAGCAAGGCATCCAAATGAAAAACCAATTCAGGAAAAGGGTGGTTCAATGTCATGATATTTTTAAATCTACGAAATAGAGAAAAGAGTAGAATTATCTTGCCTGCTCCTCTAACTTTAACAAGGCACACAAACACCTCAAAGTATTGGAATTAGCCCCCATTTTCTATTTTAGCAAGAGCTTTTCAATTCTCCGCAACTCTTTATTGCCTTGGCTCGATGGTCCCTCGTTTGTGTCGATATCACTTTCCTTTACTCACCCTACATCGAACTTTACCACTTACTCCTACGTCGAAGTGGCATACCTTACTCCTACTTTCTGGTTGATTTGACCTTGCTCATCTTGCTGAGTTAGATCCCTTCGTTTTGCTGCTCCAAATTGGATACTATGGGCACAAAGTGTATCGGTTTGATCTCGTGGGCTGAGCTATACAATGCCACAGCCGTGACTCGGCCCTGTAACTCGCTGCTCTCCAATGTGAGCTCACGCTTAGCTCGGTCTACATTTGACTCATTGTATCTGCCAATTCCTTCGACATTTGACCGACTCATGGGCTCTTCATCTTCTTGCTGAGCTTAAGGGTCTCGTCTTTAATTTATCTTGGCTTCATTATTCCATGTTTATTCGAGGGGCTCGGCCCTATCTCTCTTTTTCCATGGATTGGCTGATCGGGGTTCTGGCCATATCTCCTGCGTGCCAAGCTCCAGTGGCACGAATTACTTACCCAATATCCCTTCGCCAACCGGGATATCAACTGACTACTCATGCCTTTATTTTTTACTACATGACGTGCCCTTTACGGGATTCTAGTCTCTTCGCTATCTGTATGGGCCGAGTTCGAGCTCATTGCCTATGATATCTCCATCTCGGCCAAACTTTATTTCGTGAGCTCTTCCATCTGAGCCTGGCCCTTTTACTAAATTATATGACTGTGAGTCACACCTCCCTCCATGATTTTCAAACCTGACTCATAGTCAGGCTCCATTGAGTCATCTTATGTGTCACCTTGCTAGCATACATGTGGCCAAAGATAAAATATGAGTTTTGAAACAGTAAAGGACATGCATCAAAGAAAAAAGGGGGAATACTTTACCAATGTTGCAGTTGCACATGCCTAGGTTTGAAGAGAGAAAAATAATAGAGAAACGTCCATGAAAGAGAACAACAAGAGGAACATGAATGAAGTCAGGAAGAGGAACAGGAATGAAGTCCTAGGATGGTAAAAGGGTAGGTCTTAGACTTCCGACATCGCTGTAACTATCCAACCTTTCCCAGACCATCACGTTGAATTGGTTTGAATCAGTTAAGACTTATGGAACTCACAATATTGCTTGCATTATCTTGTCAGGAAGGAGTCTTGGGTCAGAAGGGATGTTGGGGAGGAGTCACCTCACACTCACAACCAACAAAAGCATTATCCATCATAATTTGCATGGAAGGGAAGAACAATATCCCTATGTCCATCAACCGCTTCTCTCAGGCATTAAAGTTCCTTTACTCCCGTGGTAGGTCTCCATACCCAACGTAACATTTTCCATAGTGAAAATATATGCATTTTAATTAATAGATGTACATATATATATAAATATTGTTTTACTTGTTAGTAAAAGAATTGTTTAGAAAACTATTTATGTTAATTTATTGGGTTAGGTCGAGTTAAAAACTATTTAATTAATCTATATATCTTGTTTGAATTTGTATAGTAATATCCTTATTGTAAGTATTCAGCCATGCAAATAAAGGGAAAAAATTAACTAGGGCGAAATTTGGTGTCCATGGAGGTCCTCAAAGCTTTAGTGAGATAAAATGACTTGGATTCGATACCACCATGAACATCCAAGAAAAAGGAGTACACTCCTGCATCGACAACCAGGTGCGAAGGTGGAATACAAACTTCATCAGTTAAGGGAAATAAACAGGGGAATTACATTATCCTTCCCTTTAAGAAAGCATCATCCTCAATGCGACATGACATTGAAGGAGGAGAGGCGGTAAGCCACTAAGAACAAATAAATATGAAGGTACACCCTATGGTTAAAATTTTAGACGTTAGAGCATGGCTATAGGGTTGCCTTAGAAACATTTTGGTAGAATGTTTAACTTTAAAAGTTTTGTGAAGATTGGCAGTTCCCTCTTATTCATTATTTAATTAGACTCTTTCTATTTACATTATTCCTAAGTCAGGTTCTTTAAAATTTCATTTTTGTATAATTTTCATTTATTCATTCTTGTGGGTACCCAACATGAACTACAATCACAACACACTACCAGGGTCATACACAACAATAATGATTCACAAGCATACTTTTACATACTTTCACAACCGTACCACACCAAAACAGCTTAACCAAACCAAGGAAAGAACATACATGATCCACATAACATAGTACTCGTCATACATATATGATCGATACAATAATTCTCAGACATAAGTGTTCTGTAACAACATGAAATTTCGCCATAGATGAAGGTTTCACACAAATCAAAACAAGGATTATAGATACATAGAGTCAACAAGGGAATCAAAACCATATCACAACATCACAAAACATGACCAAACTAACATGAGTACAAATACATCATAACAACACTCCCAAAGCATCACAAACAACTCTGTATATCTCCTGAAGCATCACACGATAACTCCATATACCTCCCAAGTACCCATCACACACACACACAAATACCTCCCTCAAGGAGGTTGGTTTCCCTATGGCCCTAAGCACATAGATTCCAGACACCCCTAATCCAAGTGACAAAATAACTTGTGGTTCTACAACCCGCCAGTTATATGTAACTCCTTGGGGCGTACTCCCATACAATGAAGTGGGTCCATAGGTCCAACCATTCCATGGTGCATCCCATGACCCTATTCCACACATCACGACAATAGAACCAGCATAGCAATCTGATTCAAATGCAAAGTGGAAAAGTACAAGCCTTGGGCAAGGTGGCAAAATTTTAAAATTTTAAAAGAAGATCCAAATCCAAGAAAAAAAAATGGCCAAATAGCCATAATTAGTGCAAAAATCTACATGTTAGTACCACAAAACAAGGAAATGCCCAAAAATATAAAACAAGGCAATCAAGAAAATTGTTGGTCCTTACAAAAAATAGAAATAAAAAATTCAATTTACAAATAAAATACATAAATAAGAATAGCACATTGCGATGACTAGGTGGCCTTATCTGGCCACCAAGGCGGTAGTCAATGAGTTGCTAGCACTCGGAACATCGAGCCCCAACTCACAAAATAACATATCAATATTATAACTATAATCATCTCTATTTGAACCATCCTACTACCACTTCGACAAGGCTAAACATAGTCATAGTTACACCCAGGTTGCATCCATACAACAACCACATAAGGAGAGCGGAAAGAATCGCATGTCTTCATCTACAGAACAAAAAGTTAGCTCGAGTTACTGGCCCATGGTACATAATTCATCACTCCAAACATACACTTCTATCGATTTCCCTTAGGGTCAGTGAGTGTAAGGTTTGCAACATAATATGCAACTACATTACTAACAAAATGGTGGTTCACACACAATAACAAGAGCATCTTACCAATGTTACCAATACAAGGTATATTACATACATTACATTCACGGTTTACAACACACCACATCACTACATACTGCACCCAAATTGCAATTACTGTATGATAGGGATCATATGCCCACTCGTTAGTATAGAATCACAACACCCCTGAATGGCCTCAGATCTAGGTGGGGAATTCGGTGTGATTACACAACATTGGACCATCTCTCAAGTTGTGGGACTTGCCAAACTTGAGATGGACCTCTAGAGAAGGCTGGTTCCTGATTCCTAATCTACCTTCCACAAGCTACTTGAGTGCAGGAAGAGCTAACCTATCCTAATATAACCATTCCAAGGGGATAGAGAGAGAGAGAGTGTGTGTGTGTGTGAAAGAGAGCCTACACTAAGAGGTGATACACCAGAAAAGGAATCAGTAAGATACTCTGTTGAGGGAGGATGAAACAAGGAAAAAAGGACTGAGGGAAGTCAGAAAGAAGTGACACAGACCCAGATCTAAATCCATCATCGAAACTCCATGAAGCACAATGTCCTACACCTACAAACATGAAATACATGCATAGGGAGAAAACATGAGATAGAGAGGCACAAAGAAACAAAAAAAAATGCCAAGGGTTGAAAGACACCACAAAACAAGATTTTATTGCTCTATAAGGTGCACAGACTATTACATGGGTGTTCATAGGCACAAATACGCTTGTCAGGTGTAGGAGAAGGGTTACAACTCAGATGGAGTCAGGAAACAACTTTGACAAAGTTTCCCCACATTCTAGAATGTCTCCCCACTTCTCAAATGAGAAGTGTTTTCAATATATAGATGATGAAGAGCAGAGAGAAAGAAGAGAAACACGAATCTTCTCTTAAAGTCCAACCACCAACCATAATTGCCCACTTTGAATCCACCTACAATCTGTCAATTATGCCTCTTTATGTTTGTTTGGTGTGTTGAATAAGGAAGAACGGAGGATCAAATTAAATCTGATCTGGTAGTTGAAGCAATCAGATTCTACATTAATGGCTTGAAAAATGTTTTCCCATTTTTCACCCACCTAACCTCATCAAAATTAAATTTCAGGCTCCCATGACATAGATGAGGTAGAGACCTTTCTATAAAGTCTTCTCTTGCTCAAATCTGAGCTTCTAGTCAAAAGATATGGCCGTCTGAAGATCTTTCTTTGAGACTATGCAAAATGGCAAAACACAACCTTTGCAAAGCGGATCCGCAGGCCCAAAAATAAAAACTACACTTTTTGTGAAAAGATGCAAAATCACAAAACCTCTCACAACCCCGCAGGTCCAAAATTCACTTTTTCCTAAAATCCCCTGCAAGCCCACATCCTTCTCATTTTTATTCTAAGTAAGAAATCTCCCGTAGGCCCATCGGCCCGTGCTTGAAAACTGGGCTTTTTTGAAAGTGGAAAAAGATGCAAAAAAACTCTCGTGGCCCCGCAATTTAATATTTCCCAAAAGTCATCTTTGGGACCACCGACCCACATTTTCCACTTAGGCAAAATGTCCTCCCTGGGTCCGCTGACCTGCTTGTAATTTAGGCTTGACACATGGATTCTCTAGGTGTCTATAGAAGCGCGGCTTACTTTTATACTTTATGTCTTTTTTGAAACAAAATCCAAAAAACTCAAATTGTCTCTAGCGACCTGCCTTCCCACTTTGACTTAAAACATGGCCACATGTAGAAATGGCATGTGTTTGGGGACCGCTTTTCGATTTTACTTTTGAAGTTGCACCGAAGAGACACGTGGCTCCTTCCGTGACTTTTCTCTATTTCTTTGTATTTTAGCTAAGTCCCTTTTTGTTTGGCAGGGGCTATCTATCTAACCCGAGACACATGGAGGCTCAGTCCTTGTTTGGGACTGTTCCTCCATATTTTACCTTTGAAGTTCCGTCGGGTCAACACGTGGCAACCTCCACCAGTTCTTTTATACTTAGCCGATTTGGGGCCGGTTCAACTTTCAGGCTCTAACTACGTGGCAGATTGGTACTAGTTCAGGGTCCTTCCTTGGGCTGCGCCTTTTGGATTTGCGTTGTTGAGGCACGTGGCACCTTCCACTAGCTCTACTCTATTTATACTTTTCAACGGCCAATTCTGCCCCTTCACTTATTCTTTTTGGACCTGGGACACGTGAAAGCTCTGCACTCGTTTGGGCTCTGCCTCCATATTTTCCCTTTGAAGTTATGCTGAGCCGACGCGTGGAGGCTTCCACTGATCCTTCGATACTTAGTCGATTTAAATGGCTAGCTCTTTCCCTTTTTGAATTTTAGACACATGGAGGGCTGGCACAAGTTTGGAGCCTCTACTCTTGACACAGGAAAAGCTAACCTATCCTGATCTAACCATTCCAAGGGGATACGGAGAGAGAAAGAGAGTGAAAGAGAGCCTAAACTAAGCGGTGATACACCAGAAAAGGAAGTGGCAAGATACTCTGTTGAGGGAGGATGAAACAAGGAAAAGGGGGCTAAGGGATGTCAAACATAAGTGACACCGACCCAGATCCAAATCCACCATCGAAACTCCATGAAGCACAACGTCCTACACCTGCAAACATGAAATACATGTACAGGGAGAAAACACGAGATAGAGAGGCACACAGAAACAACAAAACAATGCCAAGGGTTGAAAGGCGCCACAAAAAAAAGATTTTATTGCTCTATAAGGTGCATAGACTATTACATGGGTGCTCAGATGGAGAAGGAGAAGGCTTACAGCTTAGATGGAGTCAAGAAACAACTTTGACAGAGTATGCCCACATTCCAGAATGTCTCCCCTCTTCTCAAATGATTAAGGAAGGAAACCAATTTAATAGTTACAATTGACGATAACTACCCACTTTTCCTAATAATTTAAGTGTAAATTATCATATAATTTAGTGGTAATGGGATTTAACACACAATTCTATCATGTAACAAGTTATAAGAAATTGACATCATCTTAATAGAAAATTTGAACCATTTTAAAGGAATTTATCTCATTCCACATCAATGACTCTTATGACTAACAATGCCACAGCCGTGACTCGGCCCTGTACTCGCTGCTCTACCAATTGAGTCCGCTTACCGGTCTAATTTGACTCATTGTATCTGCCAATTCCCCTTCGAATTTGACCGAGTAATGGGCTCGTCATATCCTGCTGGATTAAGGGTCTCGTCTTAATTTATATTGGGCTTCATTATTCCATGTTTATCGAGGGCTCGGACCTATCTCTCTTTTTCCATGGATTGGATGAGCGGGGTTCTGGCGCATATCTCTGCGTGCCAAGCTCCAGTGGCACGATTAACTACCATATCCCTTCGCCAACCGGGATATAACTGAATACTCATGCCTTATTTTTTACCTACATGTACGTGCCCTTTACGGGATTCTAGTCTCTTCGCTATCTGTATGGGGCCGAGTTCGGAGGCTCAATTGCATATGATATCTCCATCTCGGACCAACTTTATTCGTGAGCTCTTCCCATCTGAGCCTGGCCTTTTTACTAAATTATCTATGAGTGAGCAACACCTCCATCCATGATTTTCAAAACCTGACTCCTCGTCAGGCTCCAGTGAGTCATCTTATGTGTCACTTGCTAGAACATGTGGCCAAAGATTAAATATGAGTTTGACACAGTAAAGGACATGCATCAATAGAAAAGGAAAAAAGGTGGGAATAACTTTACAATGTGGCAGTTGCACATGCCTAGGTTTGAAGAGAGAAAAAATATAAGAGAAAGAAACGTCCATGAAGAGAACAACAAGAGGAACATGAAGAAGTCAGGAAAGAGAACAGGAATGAAGCTCCTAGGATGGTAATAAGGGTAGGTCTTAGCCGTCCGAAATCGCTTGTAACTATTCAAAACTTTCCCAGACCATCACGGTGATTGGTTTATTTGAAATCAGTAGACTTATGGAACTCACAGATTGCTTGCATTATCTTGTCAGGAAGGAGTCTTGGGTCAGAAGGGATGTTGGGAGGAAGTGCACTCACAACAAAACCAACAAAAGCATTATCATCTAATTTGCAGGAAGGGAAGAACAATATCCTATGTCCATAAACCGCTTCTCTCAGGCATTAAAGGTTCCTTTACTACGTGGTAGGTCCCATACCCAACGTAACATTTTCATAGTGAAAATATATGCATTTTAATTAATAGATGTCCATAATAAAAAAAAAAAGATCAAATATTGTTTTACTTGTAGTAAAAGAATGTTTAGAAAACTATTTTGTTATTTATTGGGTTAGGTCGAGTTAAAAACTATTTAATTAATCCTATTATATCTTGTTTGAAATTGAATAGTTAATATCCTATTGTAAGTATTCAGCCATGCAAAATAAAGGGAAAAAATTAACTAGGGCGAAAATTTGTTGTCCAGGAGTCCTCAAAGCGTTAGTGAGATTTAAAAAGACTTGGATCGATACCACCATGAACATCAAGAAAAAGGAAGTACACTCCTGCATCACAACCAGGACGAAGGTGGATACAAAAACTTCATCCGGTTGAAGGCGAAAAAATAAACAGGGGAATTAAATTATACTCCCCGTAAGAAGCATCATCTCATATGCGACATGGACATTGAAGGAGGAGAGGCGTAAGCCACTTAAGAACAAATTTAACTATGAAGAGGTACAACCTTATGGTTAAAATTTTAGACGTTTAGAGCAGGCTATTATAGGGTTGCCTTAGACCATTTTGGAGTGAATGTTTAACTTTAAAAGTTTTGTGACGATTAGGCAGTTCCCTCTTATTCATTATTTAATAAGACTCTTTCTAGTTACATTATTTCCTAAGGTCAGGGTCTTTAAAAATTCATTTTGGTATAATTTTCATTGATTCAATTCTTGTGGGTACCCAACATGAACTACAATCACAACACACTACCCGGGTCATACACAACAATAATGATTCACAAGCATACTTTTACATACTTTCACAAACCGACCACACTAAAAAACAGATTAACCAAACCAAGGAAAGAACACATGATCCACATAACATTAGTACTATCAACATATATGAACGATACACTACTTCTTAGGCCAGAAGTGTTCTGAAAACATGAAATTCGCCATAGATGAAGGTTGTACACAAATCAAACAAGGATTATAGATACATAGAGTCAACAAGGGAATCAAAACCATATAACAACATCACACAACATGACCAAAACTAACATGAGTAAAAACATCAAACAACCATCCAAGCATCACAAACAACTCTGTTATATCTCGGAAGCATCACACGATAACTCCATATACCTCCCAAGTACCCCTCACACACACACACAAATACCTCCTCAAGGAGGTTGGTTCACTATGCCTAGCACATAGATTTCCAGACACCCTAATCCAAGTGACAAAATAACTTGTGGTTCTACAAACCCGCAAGTTATATGTAACTCATTGGGGTACTCCCCTACAATTGAAGTGGCGTCCATAGGTCCAAACCATTCCATGGTGCATCCCATGCCCTAGTCCACACATCCGACAATAGAACAGCATAGCAATCTGATTCAAATGCAAAGTGGAAAAGTACAAGCCTGGGCAAGGTGGCAAAAAAATTAAAATTTTAAAGAAGCCAATCCAAGAAAAAAAAATGGCAACTAGCAATAATATGCAAAAATCTACATGTTAGTACCACAAACAAGGAAATTGCCCAAAAATATAAAACAAGGCAAATCAGAAAATGTTGGTCCTTACAAAAAATAGAAATAAACAAATTCAATTTACAAATAAATACATAAATACGAATAGCACATTGCGAGGACTATGGCCTTATCTGGCACCAGGACGGTAGTCAATGAGTTGCAGCACTCGGAACACGAGCCCCACTCACAAAATAACATATCAATATTATAACTCAATCATCTCTATTTGAACCATCCTAACTACCACTTCGCAAGGTAACATAGTCATAGTTACCCCCAGGTTGCATCATTACAACAACCACATAAGGAGAGCGGAAAGAATGCATGTCTTCTTACAGACAAAAAAGTAGCTCGAGTACTGGCCCTGGTACCATAATTCATCACTCCAAACATACACTTCTATCGATTCCCTTAGGGTCAGTGAGTGTAAGGTTGGCAAACATAATATGCAACTACATTACTATAACAAAAATGTGGTTCACAAACAATAAACAAGCGCACTTACCAAGTTACCAAGCACAAGGTATATACATACATTACATTCACGGTTTACAAACAACACCACATCACTAAATAACTGACACCCAAATTGCAATTTACTTATGATAGGATCATATGCCCACTCGTTAGTTTATAGAATACAACACCCCTGAATGGCATAGATCTAGGTGGGGAATTAGGTGTGATTACACAAAACATGGACCATCTCTCAAGTTGTGGGACTTGCCCAAACTTGAGATGGGACTCTAGAGAAGGCTGTTCATGATTCGAATCTACCTTCCACAAGCGACTTGAGTGCAGGAAGAGCTAACCTATCTACTATAACAATTCAAGGGGATAGAGAGATGTGGTGTGTGTGTGAAAGA
>JAHRHJ020000268.1:0-87803 GCA_019776745.2 Taxus chinensis | reverse complement strand
GGGTCAACGTGTCGGACCTCTGGCTCTTGCGCACCCTTTGCATGAGTTACCTCGAGGTACACCGAAAGAACTTCCCAAAATTTAAAGGAGATGGCAAAAATTCACCCCTGATGAACATATCTGCAGCATTCATAGTTGCATGTGGGGTCTTGGGGGTTGAAACATGAAGACGTCTCAGTAAGACTGTTTGTTGAGACGTTACAGGATAATGCTGCTGACTGGTTCTATCACCTTCCGGCTGGTGCCATCACCGACTGGACTACCATGAGAACTCAGTTTGAAAAACCGTTTTAAGCCGGCAGAAGATGTGCATTGCCCTGCTGCCCAGATTTCTCAGATAAAGAAAGATCCATCAGAACCCATGAGAGAATTTGTGGCTCGGTTCAACAGATTGATCAACAAGATTCCTGCAAATACTCGACCGGTTGACCAAATTCAAAAATGTTTCTTTTTGAATGCCCAAATGCCTAAAGTCAGTTATGCTCTAAGAAGGGATAATCTTGGAACGCTAGTTCTGGATCAAGAACTGGCTGTTAGTATCGAGGACGACCTGATCATGTCAGGGAAGTTGAAAAGAGATCCTCTTAAATCGAAATTTTCTGCTTCTTCCTCTTCCACCTCTGGACCCAATTCTGATCCATTAGTCCAGAAACTTGCAAATGATCTAGTGGCTATAAAGAAACAATTAGCCCAGCATGCCCATATGCAGATGTTCCGAGAAGAAGAACTTTTCAACCCAGAAACCGTCTGCCAGCCCCCCACACCAGACTAGGCACTTGAAGGACCTCCTGTCAAAGTTCCGGTGAATGCAACTTGTGAGGTTGAAGAACCAGAAGATGATAACGAGTTTGTGAGGAGTGTCCTGGAGCAATTCGATGATGAGGCAGAAGAACCCGAGGGATCTCGAGTCAATTTCTTTACCACTGAAGCGCATTGATGATGCGGATGACTACGATGAAGTGGTAGCAGATATGAACAGCTGAGTCCTTCGCTGTCATGACTCGGGAATAGACACATCAGAGGGAAAAGGTGACGCAACCCCTGAAGAAGTCCAAAGAGCAGCCTGCGACTATTCCTGTAATTGCCAGAAGAGGATCTCCTATTCCTACCGTCATCTACACCAAAGGTAAGTACTGCCAATCCTGCCCCCAAAGTTGCTTCTTCTTTTTTTCTCCTAGGGTTGATAAGCCTAGAATTCCAAATGATGATGGCCCGTCCACTTCTGGATCCTTTGATATTGTTTATCACCTGAAAAAGACCAAGGTACAAATCTCAGAAGCTGAGTACTATCAAACCCATCCAAAAGATTTTTCTCAAGTTGATCCAAGTTTGTTAATGACTAACTCAAGAGATGCTTGTTCACTTCTTATAAGGGAATCTTACCTACTCCTCCTTCTGCATCCCATCTCCACAAAATTTTCTAGCTTCCACTCACCTCCACCTGGTGATAGAATATTGAGCCATTTTTATGTAATCCTTGTCAATAACATGACCATAAATTCAAGTAATTATATCATCAAATTCTGGTGCATCAGATAATGTTATGCATACTAAAGTAGCTCATGCTTTAGGTCTTGAATATCACCCAAGTATTTATGGTTTGTGTTATTCTATGGAGACTAAATAAGTGCCTTTGGTTAGGAAGTATTATAGATGACACTCAATTGGCCTTTGCATAGCTTTGCCTGAAAAGGAAAGAGTCAAAACTACCATCCTAGTATTCTTGACATACCTAGATTCTTATGGAATGCTTGCTGAGTATAACCTTCTTGTTGAAGATGTGGGAGTGGGGAGATTCAAATGGATTGGTCTCATGCATTGATTCCTAGTAAAAGGATGAATGAAGAAGTTATTGCGTGAAAGATAAGCAAAGTCTGAGTACTATCTATGCAGAAATATGGATGATCTCAAAGCACAAGTGTTATATGAAGGATATTAGTTATGAAAATTACATGATTATGTCCCCTGATTCAATAATAGACCCTCCTAAAGTAGTCACCTCAAGATGATTCCCAATGATATTTTGACTTTGGAATTTGGTGGTAGTTGTTCTTCCTCTGGTTCTAGGAGCTAGGGGTAGTACTTGCTAGTGTCACCTTTTAGAATGCCTACCCTCCCATTTTCATATAAGATACAATTCTCTAATACACTAATAATACTACTGAGTATGAAGCTCCCCTTCTTGGTTTGCATTGTAACAAAATAAATGAGGATTTGAATAACATTCAAGCTCGTAAGGTGATGCATAACTCATAGTAAAGCAGGTCATGGTGCCTCTTCTAAGGTAAAAAATGAAAGACTTAAGCATTACCAGAATAAGGTATGGGACTTCCATTGAGTTCTTTAAGGATTTCTCTAAATTGATACTGTGGAATACCTAGAGAAAATAATTTGCAGAGCAGATGCACTTGGCTAGTTTTAGGTTCACTACTGTTAATTCCTCATCTCTAAATTCTGATCAAGATAAATACACAATTGAAATGATTTTTACCGACCCAATTTTCCGGATAATGTAGACAATAACTGGAAATTCTTTCAATGATGATCAACATATTGCTTTCTTTTCTGGAAGTTAAGAGATAACTTTGATTCACCTGTATTTTGAGGGAAGTGACATCCTAGCCTACATGAGAATCAATTTCATCTGACCATGCCATCACCCAGGAGGTATTGAATTTGAGGTTGATTAAGACAGGATGCATCAATCTGAAAGGAAACAAAATACCTAAAGGGTTGGTCAGTTTGGAGGACCTCTTTGACAAGCATGATCATTTATATCAAAAAAAAAGCTGTCTACAAAACATTGACCAATCATTTAAATGTGATAATGGTAAATTTTGGCAGTGATGAATGATCCTAAATTTATTAAATATTGGTAAAATGTTGTACATTATGATGGAAGGAGAAAGAGGAAGTTCGTGAAAATCTTCTAAGAAATTATATTGACGTTCTTGGCATACTCTATATGAAGATTTGAAAACTTTCAAGCCAAGAGACACACAACATTATATTCTTGTTAAACTTGGTATTTAGCCTTTGAGGTAGAAACAGAGGCAATATAACCCCAAAATTATAGCTGACACAATCTAACCAAGAAATTTAGAAGTTGTTCGAAGGTTAAAATCATCTTTCCTATTCACCATTCTGACATGGGTTGGCAAACATTATTTTGCCTGTAAGGAAGAAAGAGTAGGTGAGATAATGCATATGTGTTGACTTCCAGGAACTTAAATCAAGCCTCCCTTAAAGATGATTATCCTCTTGCCTATCATGGATCAGATCTTAAAAAAAGTAATTGGTTCTAGAAATACTATCAATGCTCAATAGTTTTCTAGGAATACAATAAGATTGAAGTGGATATTGCAGGATCAACACAAGACAAATTTCACAACTCCATAGGGAAATTTTGCTTACAAGAGAATGCCTTTTTGGCTCATCAATGCTAGAGCTACATTGTCCAAAGAGCAATGGATTTGGATTTTGGGGATCTTAAGAAGGGAAGTGTATAGTGGTTTACCTAGATGACCTCACAATCTTCTCCAAGACAAGATGTAAGATCCTTTTTAGCACCTGGAGACTTTTCTCCTGAGATGTAGAGATCATTGAATTATATCTCAACCCTAAAAATGTCTATATTTTGAGTAACAAAATGGGAAAACTTCTTAGGTCATCATTGTTTCAAAGGATACGGGATCAAGATTGATCCTAGAAAGAGTGCAAGAAATTCAGCAAGATATCCTCTTCTAACCAGTAAGAAAGGGCGTTCTACTCCTGTCTTTGGTAAGATTAATATCCTTTAACGAAGATTCATTCCTAGACTTTACTAAAGTTAACTTTGAATATAGATCTAAGATGATGAAAGGGAAAGCAAACATTTTCATTAGAATCTTCTAAAGGGAAGAAATATTTTAAATAGTATCAAGATTAAGAAATCAAAAAAACTATATGTTCTTGGCCTGTCCAAACTTTGAGCAAAGACTTCATTATTTATAGCTTTGCCACAGATGAACACGCTCTATCTGCCATGTCTTAATACAAAAAGACTCCGATATAATTTGAAGCTATCCAATTGCTTTCATGAGCTATGTTTTGAAGATCCTCATGAGCTGAAAATATTCACCATGATGGAGAAGCATAAGCCTTTTTTAGTAGTTAAAGCTGTTAAATCAATTCAAGTTTCTATATTCTGAACTCTCATTCCACCCTTTTGGTTCCTTGATCCCATTGTTAAATCTATTCTTGACACAACAAGAGTTTAGTTTTAAGACGAGGAAATTGGATTGCAAAATTTCCAAGAATATGATATTGAAATTAAACCACACCAAACTTATATCGAGGATGGGGTCTTTGTGAGCTAATTGATGAAGGGGCCAAATTGTGAGTTGACGATTTAATTAGTGAGAAAGCTGACCTAAATGCCAATTGTTTTGTTCCTGAGATCAGTACAGATGAGTGATACTCTGACATTTTTCATTACTTCCTCACATATGGTGAGTTTCCCTCTCACTTCTCAACTACTAAAGAAAAGAGGACTAGTAAAACTCATATAAGCACAAGTATGTATTCATGGGATAATTATGCCTTGTTAGAAGCGTGGATTAGATGGCTGCTTTCTGAGGTGTGTGGACATAGAGAACAGCAGAGAAAGAGGCTACTGAGAGCTTATCATGATCAAGCCTATGGTGGGCATTTATTCATCTACTAGTAACTAGCTTATACGATTATTCCGTGGAAGTTACTATTTTACAACTTCTTTGTTAAGAGATGCATCTAAGTCGGTTTCTAAATGTGAAGCATGCCAAACATTTGTTGGAAGACCCAAATTGGCAAACCTTTGCCATCTAAAACCTAGTTATAAATGAAGAGGCAATATCAGTAGTGGGGACTTGAATTCATTAGGTACATCTTAATCTTGCTTCTAGTGCAAGAAACAATCACATTTACTTACAACAAAATGACTATTTTACCAAATTGGGTGGAATCCATTCTCGGTGAAGAGAACTAACTTTTGAAGTTGTTTGTGAGCTTCATCAAGGAAAACATCTTAGTAAGTTTTGGAGTTCCTAACAAGATTGTGACAGATAATGCTTGACAAATTTCATCTTCAACTGAGATCATTGATTTATTATATGGATATGGAATTTATCTTTCCCACTCTTCTAGATTATTACCTATACAGGGAAATAGGCAGGGTAGAATACACCAATAAGAACTTGGTGAGCCATAATAAGGAAGCTAGTTGATGAATCACAAAGAAACTAACACAAATTATAAGTTATACGATGCTCTTATGGGCATGATCAGGATAACACCTAAAAGAGCCATTGGAATGTCCCCTTTTCAAGTGGTGTATGGAGTAGAAGCTCAACTGCCGAGTAACAGTGGAACTGCCAGCCTTGCACCTGATGAAGGCCATTGAAGATACCAGTTTCAGGGATGCTTTAGATAAAAGGATCATGTACCTGCACAAACTGAACGAGGAAGATTGGAGGTTGCTGATAGGATATCTGCACCACCAGCAGAAGGTAAAGGTTCTGTTTGACAAGAAAGCTAGGTTCAGAGAGTTCCAAGTTGGAGATACCGTGCTGTTATGGGACAAAAGACATGAACCTCGTGGCAGCCATGGAAAATTTGATTCCCTGTGGCTCGGACCTTTCAAGATAAGACACTTTGCTGTAAGAACTCTTTCTATCTTGATTACATGGATGGGTTCTCCCCTCCCACTTCCTTATAGTGGGCAGTATTTGAAGTTGTTCAAGTCATAGGTGACTAGGGAGTCCCTTTGTATATTCTGTACAGTGTTTTTTTGCTTTTTGCTTTTGGTGTGTTTTCCTTCTGTTGTTGTGTGTGTGTTTCCCTCTGTATTGGTTTTTTTTGACTCCTTTGCCCAATGGATAAGGCACTGGTCTGCTTCACCGAGTTTGTCTAAGTTCTTGCCTTGTCTCATTCGTGAATTTATACACCAAGTCATCCCCAGAAGGAGCCAGCTATTGTCCACTCAAAATTCCCCCCGCTCTGATAAGAGTAAAAAAAAATTTCAAAAATTTTGAGTTTAAGTGTTTTTTTCTCTGAAGTGCCTAAGTCGTGAAATTAAAAAAATCTGTGTTTTTGGGTCATTTTGTGTGATTTTCGGGCCTGTCGGAACTTTTTGTCCCAATCTGTCCCAAGTACGAAAGTGCACTTTTGTTCCCCGATCGGCCGAAATCCCCGAAGCTGTCCCATTTTCGGGCCCGTCGGAAAGTTTTGTCCCAAGTGTCCCAAAACTTATCGTGCGAGTTGTTCCAATTTCGGCCGAAACTCCCAAGTCACGTACTTCAGAGCTCTTTGTCCCAAAATCGAAATGTGCAAACTGTTCCAATTTCGGCCGATTTGCCCGGCCCGAACGCGTCCTTCGCGCGTTTTCGTCCCAAATGTCCCAAGTCCAAACGGCGCTCCTGTTTCATTTTCCCACTGTTCCAATTTCGGTCCCAAGTCCAAACGGGCCGTTCCAATTTCCGAAACCACGAACCGCGTACTTCGCGCATTTTCGTCCCAATCGTTCCAAAAAGCATTTGTGCGTCCTCTCCCTGTTTCACCCGAATCGCCGAGCCGCGTGTTTCACGCATTCATGTCTCACATGTCCCAAGCATACCAAGTGTTATTCACACATAGTTTTTTTTCCCGCTCACTCCGAGTATGATGCTATTCAAATTGGTGGTTGTGTATTAAATGCGCATTAAATTCTTTCCTCTCTCCAAACGGCTATATAACGAGCATTTCCCCTTTGCATTTTTCGCATACTTCCATGCTATCTTTTTCTCAACCCTTGCAATTTGCAAACCTGCGCGTGTTCCCCTACCTCTGTAATTCCTTTCCGAGTCTGGTTCGCAGCTCTGTCCCCCTAGAGACTATCAATATGAAGATCAAATTTTCAGGGACAGGAACAAATTTCTCCACTCGAGTCTACTGTTAGCAATATTGGGGAAGGACGAAGTTCAAGATGCCGGTTACATCAGTTTTCAAAGATATTCGTTGTCATCCTCAAGATGAAATTTCTGGTGTGTCCCTCGTGGCAAGGACATGGCTGAGACGTGGAGGAAAACACAAGTAGCGGTTTCTGAAGACAGTGGGTCCTTCTCAGAACTGGACACCTGTCTCCCTCCCCATTCTTTTCTCTTCTTCCTATTCCTTTCGTATTCCTTGTAATTAGTTAAGGTATTGCGATTAGCATTCCTTAACTATCCTTTAGTTAAAAGAAATGGTTACGAAGAGAAACCAAATTGTAAGCTATATAATGGCCTTCTTTCCACCATTCAAGAAGGAGGAAGAACTTGGCATATTTTCTGGAAGTGTAAATAGATCAGAGAGAAATCAATACAAAAGGGCTCTTCCGGGCGGATTGTCTATCCAGAATTGTCTGATTTTATAATCCTGCTGTTTTCGGGTTATGGGTTTGCCCTCAACCAGATCAGTTTCATTTCTAGATGTCGCCCACTCATCAGCATGATGTGCGAGGGATTTTCAAAACATCAATTGCGCAGTATAGTGATCTTAAGTATGAATTTGGCCGAGGAATTTTGTGTCCAATGATTAATGACAATCTGAAGAAGATTATTTACATGAACTTTGTGTCTGATGTATATCTCATAGCAGCGTCATGGCAATGATCTTGTTTTAAATTCACTGCAACTTCGTATGTGCATAAAGGACGATTCTGCTGTCTACGCCTATTGCCCGCAGTTGCTCTTCTAGAGACCAGCATCCTCGGAATTTCAGAAGGGTCAATGATCCCTTCACCATGTAACTGATGATCAGATTGCTCGAAGGTGACACTGCCAGTAAGGTATCCAAGTTCAAGCTATGAACCTAAAATCACATGTTTTGTAGCCTATTTGTAAATTCAAGTTCAGGAAATTCTCTTATATAAGGGAAGCTGGCTCCCATTAAAGAGGAGGGAATTCTCTGCGTCTTCCCTGACTGTTGCTGCAACGACAAAATGTCCTATGATTGACGACCAACATGCATCGCAACTGGACCCTATTTGCACTAAAAGAGGCCAGTGACTTCATTTTTTCAATTTTTTACAAATTTTCACTAACTCTCTTGGATTTTTCACATGTAGAACGGCCCTGGAAGTTCAGAACGTAGAAAGAGCCCTAAGGGATCCCTATGACTGTTGATTTCTTCAAGCCTCCAACCTTTTCTTGACTTGCTCAAGCCTCATTGAAAGGAACTGTGCAAGATAGTCTATCATCACAGGGCAGATACAGAAGACTACTGGGCCGACTGTGCAGATGATTTGGATAGCAATTTGAAGAAGGCATTAGCGGCAGGTTACTCAGCCTGCCATTGATCCAAGTGACTCAGCCTGTACCTTGAAGTATCCATTAGGCATGGAGACTACCTAGTAATGATTAAATTCAGAGCTGAAATTCGTATGAATACGAACATATGTGAATCATTGAATCACTACTTTCGAGGACCTAGACCTGGACCTTGATATTGAGAGATGATCCTGGCTGAGATTAATTGCCCCCGTGGCTTGATCAGAATTTTCTTCTGGGAGTGTGATGAACTGTATACAAGCATATCATTAGAAGCACTCAGGAGAACACGTGCACTAGCACTTAAGATGAAATAAACACCTAAACTAACAAAAGCATCAATGTGTCCAGAGTCTGGGACTTGGAGGAGTTTGAAAACCCCTCCTAGACTCAATAGCTACAAGGGACTTGTAGAAATCTACTTCCTTTTCCATCTAGCAAAGTATACAAGAAGTAAATTCCATTGACTGGTAATATGTAGGATGCTTGCACCATCCGGATTGACCCTCCAAGCGGAAGACATTGCAGAGTTGCCTATGAATTTAGATGATCATCATATGGACTCACTCCAAGTGAAGATAGTGAGGTTCAAATTCCTACAATGTGTTTCCTGGCTTTGCAGCAGATCAAGATATCCCAAGTCCAGACCACCGAAGTCTCCAGGTACTACTAGAATGTCTTCTGCCGCCATTAGCCTTCAGTGTTCAAATATTCTACTTGATCAATGCTTGAGTCTTTTTCCATGGTTTGCACTGCATGTTATCTTGACTATCATTGTAACTCCATATCATCTACATACCTAATTGCCTCATCCTGCTCAAACTCATCTAGTTCCAGCTTCTTGCTTGAGTTCTAACCTCTGGTTGACAAAAGGAAGAGAAAATCCTCCTTCCTGTGTAAAGCTTATCGGGACCAAATTTCGATGTTGCTAGCAGCCTTGTTGGGCACCAATCCTTCTCGTGCCAAGAAAGCTAGAACTACTTCCAGGATAGTGTCTGATGCTCAAGGTCAGCAATTCTTGGAGATTGCTAAGCCTCACAGTAGACAAATCGGAATCAGACTTGCTGACATCCGACTTGGATAATAGCTTTCAAGAATCTCTATGGGAGAGTCTACTCCTGAAGGTGAAATGATTCACAACCTCCAGGAAACAGTCACAAGAGTCATTGGAAGGGTGGAGAAAGGGCAGCACAACCTATTGAACAGCCCTGGAAGAACAAGCCCAAGATTCTCACAGTTTTCATCAAGTCCACTTCTTCAGTCTAAGGATAAAGTCTTCTCTGACCCTACCCCCTTGACTGCTCTTGACCACCTCCTGTAATTCTAAGCCAAGATGAAGTGCAAAGTCCCATTGCAAAGATATGCACAAGTATTCTGTCTATGGTAAGGAGCTAACCTTTCGAAGCCATGGTGGATGACATGCTTGTTGCATGGATTAAACTTCATCGATGAAGCTTTTAAACTCACTGAAAAGGTGTAGACCAATAATTGCAACATAAACTATCCTCCTACCATTTTATGAGGTTGTTACTCATGGATAAAGAGCTAAAACTTTGGAGCAGTTGTATAGTAGACCTTCGCCTTATGGGACAGACAGATGAGAACATCTTTAACTGGCGAATAAGATTTTCGATGATGCCAAATAATAGAAAATCTATCAAAATCCTGGGTCTACAGTGTAGAGTGGAAAATCAGAGTTAATTGGAGAGAAGCTATTAGGGAGAAATGAAGAACAGCTGGCAAAAGGGCAGAAGCTTTCAAGACGCTGAGCTGGTTGCTGCTTTCAAAGATATACATTGTCATCTTCAGGATGAAAACTCTGGTAATCCTATATCCCTCATCCTTGCAAGAAATTAAAGCTCAGTTCAGAGCTTTTGTCAAAGATAATCTATTCAAGGAATAGACTCCATCTCTAAAGAATAAGATGAAAGAAATTTGTTCTCTTCAGTCTGCCATTAGTGAAGAAGCAAATTAAAGACTATCATACTCACGTCGAGTTTGATAAAGAGATGGAGAACCATGCCTGGGATTTTGGACTCAGTCTGCAACTAACACATCAGTTCCACGTGGCAGAGATCCATAGCTGAGTCATTAAAGAAATTCAGGCAGCGGATTCTGAAGACAGTGGGTCCCTCCCAGTAGCTGGCCACCTGTCTCCTTCTCCTCCTTCCTCTCTTCTTCCCGAATTCTTTTCGTATTCGATTGTAATTAGTTAAGGTATTGCAATTGGCAATACCTCGAACTATTCTTTATTTAAAAGAAACGGTTACTGAAGTCGTAACATGACTTGTAAAAATCTATATAATGGCCTTTCCACGCCATTTTACGCGAGAAGAGGAAGAACTTGGATACATGCTGAAATTGTAAATAGATCTTGAACTGCATATCAATACAAAAGGGCTTTCCATTTCTTTCTCTATCTGAATTCTTGATTACATCTCTGTGTTTTCCTTTAATATTGTGAGGATCATTTTGTTCCTAGATTCGTTAGTCTCTCTGATTGCATACTTTCACGTTGGATTGCAAATACAGTGATCTTGCACTAACCAAGAAGGAACTTTGTGTCTTTGATTAATGAATTTGAAAAAGGTTATTTACATAGAACTTTGTGTCTTTGACGAGATCTTAATCTCAGTTGGAAAATGCAAATGAATCTTGTCTTTTGAAATTCTTTGCAAGTATTCACACTCATAAAGAATTATTCTGTTGTCTATAATTTTGAATGTTTGCTATTCTTCTCGATCTTCTTATTCCTCTTTCCTCAGTCCGTTGAGTAATTGATGATCCTTATGGAAAACAAAATTTTCATAATATCCAAGTTTTACCATAAAACTAGGACCCTCTGTATATTTGTAAATAAGTTCATGTCTCAATAAGGGAACCTCTCCCATTAAAGAGGAGGGACTTCTTGTCCCCTGACTGTTGCTCTTCTAAAAAGTCTTATTTGACCCAACCAACAAAAGAACCAGACATATACGACACAAATAGGTATAGCATACTCAGAACCTAAGGAGAGCCAATCTTGCCATACCTGTATCCCGATACGTTGATGAGAAATTCTTTGATTTTTTTTGAAGCGAGATAGAAGATGACAACTTGAATAACCATGATATGGAATTTAGGAGTGCATGTTGTTGAGAGATAATAGTTTTTGGCATCCTCGATCCTAAGCATCCCCTTAATCGCAGATCTTCTCTCGCGGAGTTAGTGACTAGATGTAGCAGTATAACAAACTTCCACGTGTGATTTCGAAAGCTTCCCCTCATGAAGTAGTTCATTTTAACAATGCTCCAAGTTCTCAATATCCTTACATAAATCTTCAGCTCTAGAAACATCTTTATAGATCATTTCATACCAGTATTGCAAATTGCATGGTACATAGCCTAGAAGTGACTAAAGATTCCACTCAATGCAGAGGATTGAAGTGTTCCTAAGTTTGAAGAAGAGGTTTACCTTTGAACTTCCCTGAACCTATCCAAGGAGAAGATTGATGAATACTTTACCTTATAATAGACTTTTTTAACATGGACTCTCATGTCCAACATTTCTTCACCACTGAAATTTATAGATGAAGAGGATGAAAGTTAATGAAAAAGGCTATTACAGACCATTAACAGTGAATCATTGTTGATTTACTAATGAGCATCCCATTGGGAGAATCAATGCCAGAAGGATGACAGCCTACTAAGAAAATATCTCATGAAAATTCCTTGTCATCATTCACTAGTGAAAAATGACAAGAGAAACTAGAGGAGAACCTATAGACTTCTTCCACACCCAAGGTAAGTTATGTCATAGCCTTTCCTTTCAGCTCTTAATATTGCTCATAAGGATTCTAACTCTTAAGATTTTAGCTGCACCTACCTAATAGTTCTACAAGCCTTATAATTTACTTGAAGGAAATCATAGATTGAATTCATAAGAACTCATGGGATGACTTTTGGATAAATTATCAAATATCTCAAGTTAAACTCTAGATCAGGATTGGATCTTATAGAATGAAGCGTGTACAAGACCCATTGATAAAGTCCTCACCTAAGATGGTAACTTATGTGAACTTTAGAGATCCGTGGAATTCGTCCAGAAAATAAATATTTGGGAAAGATTTCCATCAAGTGTATGAATCATGACTCTCATAGATGACCACATCCTTTCTTTTGGAGAATATTTTAGATGACTCTAAGCCTTGTGATATCCAAGATCAAACTCCATTAGTGTGTCCATGGGAGGATAAGACGCATTCTTGAAGTCAGCCTGTCATATCTACTATCTAAGGAACATAGTTTACAAAGTATAATCTTATAAAATTGTGAAATATTTCTAGTACTTCTAAGTGCCTTCAATTACTAATTGTTCAAAGATTTAATGCCTGCATTGAAGAGAATATTACAATCAATAAGATCCTAGGATATTTCAATACCCTCATAAGGATACGCTTTCTCAAGGTTCATGTTACTCAATGGAAAGTAGAGAATAAGACTGCCATTTAATTGAGAATATTAATCAAGGATGCATCACCTAGTAGGACCTTATTAGGGACATGCTTATAAACAGGAATAAGAAAATTATCAAAATAGGCATCTGCATCTTAGTAGTTAGTTCACTAATATTATCCAACACCATTATCAGCAAATGCACAAAGATATCTGACTAGAAGGACTCTTAGTTCATCAAATGCTTGGAGTTCTAAATCATGATGGATCATGGTCACAGCTCTTATTCCAGTGAATGTTCCAATAAGAAGCTCTGCCTGAGAAATAAAGCTGAATGTTCTATTTTGAATTTGAATTAATGGTATGAAAAAGCACAAATACTGATAAAAAGTAGATTGTTAGGCATGGTAATCAAATGTTAGAGTGTGTCACAAGACACTGATGTTTAGAAGCAAGTCGGAATTGAATTTACTTTCTTTGTTAAATGGGATTGGATATTGGTGCATACCTTGTAAGTGAAAATGAGATACATTTGAAATCCTTAAACAATAAAATAGTCCTTTCTTATCACCTATCAGGTATTCATTCCTACTATCACTGATATCCTTAATCTCCAGTTCCTAATTTAATGTGCTAACAGTCATGGTTGTTCCTGTATGATAGCATTTGCTAATTTGTGTTCTTTTCATGGATAATGAGGAAGGTTTCAAACAATAGCTACATCTTGTTTCAACCAATAAGAATGGAGTTTATGAAAGCTCTATGTATCAAAATTTCAGCTACACAGTAGAATTATGTTCTTGTGTTAAGGAAATCCTCTGTTGGTAAAAGTGTTGAGGTCTATCCCCTCTAACAGATTGTTTCATTTTTCCTTAACATTGTTTGAGGGATTCAATAACTGAGATAGAGATATATGTGTACCATCTTGATTGTTAAGTTAGCTAGAATTATGTCAATGACAGACAAGATTTTGACTTTCCATAACTTTGTTGAAGCTGTTCAGATTATTCTTCTAGCTCTTTAGTCCATCTTGTTATATTTAAGAATGACATGGGGTCATTTACACCTTTTTGATCAATATCCTTCATTGAAATTGAAATAGAAGTCAATAAATGGATGGTTTAGAGAATTTTTTCATGATTATGACATCAAGGGAACCACCCCATTGCAAACAAGAAGTATGATGATGTGATTGATTTATTTTTTCCTAACATATAGCTTGCATAATTACAAGCTTTGGACCATGGGGCAAGTAGATCAATAATGATACCGCACCCAAGATCCAATTTCTCACCAGAAGTGGAAATAGAATTTTTTGCAGTTTGCAAAGGCTACAGAGGATGTTCACTACAGCTATGATGGAGAAATAACTCATACAGTTCATGAGATAATAAATCAGAAGTAACATAACAGGCTTCCCCAAATGTTTCTATTTTAATGACAAATCATTAGTGTTGTCAGATTTACCTCCTACTTTGATGCTTATCTAGAGGCTACAAGGCAAAGATTTATTGCAGGTACATCTCTCTCAAATTGGTACCTACTTCCATGATGATTGCACCACAGTTATGTGCTACTCAAAGCTTCACTGATCAATTCAGAACCATTGGTGTTATTTCATCATTGAGAAACTCATTTTCCCGAATGCAGTTGCATAATTCATGTGCCTTAGGGATCAGTATTGACCTTTTGCAGTCCCTGGCAGCTCAAAGCTTTCAAAATGGCATTAGTCCTTCAAATAGAAAAGCATTCTATAACATTTCTAACTCTTCATAAGGATGAATAGTTCACCTAGAACATGCTTATCATCAACTTTCTATGGTTGCTTCTTAGAGTCCTTTTTTGAGTTTTCATGACCATGTATATGCTAAAATGACACCACTTTTGTTGTGCCAAGTTTACATAGACAATATTCCCAATTAGTGGGTACCTCATACTTGGATCAGCTTCATTGTTGACCAGATAAGGATACCTAATGATAACTATGTTTGAGTTGTGTAACTTCCCCAAAGTCCATGAAGAGGTATTCACCATGTACTTTTGTCTCTATTTTGTCATAGCACTTGTAATGAAGCTGAGCCTTTTTTGAACCAATTAGGTTGGCTTTCCTTTTGTAGAAAGAAAGGTGTTGCAAATCTTTTTTACAAATCTTTGCCCATTGGCTAACACTGATTCAAATACTACTCAACCCAATAAGTCTCTAAGATTTTGAAATTTTCCATTTTCTTCAACAGACACTAAGTCATCCCCTTAAGGAGCCAGCTTTTGAGGCTATCAATGATTTCCCCAAGATCTAATTCCTAGTTAAAATTGGAGCTTGCTCATACGAAGATCAAGAATTGGTGCTAAGTTGTTGAAGATGCTACATAGATCAAATAGGAAGTTAGAAGAAATGAACCCCATCTAAAAGCTCAATGGCGAGGGCACTTCGATACTTCCATAATGATTAAGGTTGGCAATTTTTTGCTTTCAAAGTGATAGATCAAAGTATTCTAATGTTTTGACACTAAGCAAGCTAGTCAAGTGATAGCTCACATCAAGAATAAATCAGACACTATAAGGATATTCCCAAGAAGGTTTTTAAAGAAGGAATAAGTCTTTCATTGAAAAAGAGTTTCAATGGTCAACATTTGAATTCACATCTCCTCAGCCATGTGACGACGCCACGTGAAGTAACCTATGAAGTTGGAGCTGCAAGTAGATGGATGAAAATTATAGAAGAGATGCTCAGTTGAAGAAGTTGAGGAAATTGTCCCTAAGGAAATGAATGTCTCCTTAGCTTAATGCCATCCCATTGTATTGGATCTTTGTAATGTGTAGTGTGTAAAAATGTTTACACTTGAAGGTAAATGATTTGAAAGGGTTGTTGTATTCCCAATCATTTAGCACTAACATACTATTTGTCAGTGTCATCAATTCTAAACTAGAGCTTAGATGAAGCAAAGGCAATAAATGCCAAAATGGAGCCTTTCTTGAGGAAAGAATTAGTCTATACGTTGAGTTCCTTCATGGGGTTGCTTAGTTTTCCAGTGAAGCTATTCTACGGAGTTGCAGTTAGCTGAATCCACGATAAGTTTAAAGAAGAATGGTGAAAGTCATATTATTTGCATATGAAAGTAGATTTTAACAACTAATAGCTTCATACGTGATAAAATGAAATACTAGTACGCACTTGAGTTCTATGAAAGTGGTTAAATAGAAATCAGGACCACATGAATAAGAAAATTTCATAGATGTCAGATCCTAAAATAATCTATCCTGAACTATATTGGCATAACAATTCAGCATCTTGAACCTCTAAGTTTTCATGAGTGCGTAATGGTTCAAAGACAGATATTTCATCAAAGCATGCAGGTACTCTACTTACAAAAATTATGCCTTTTCAGTATAACTTTTCTTGGGGAAAAAGTACTGTATGTATACGAATTGTCAACGTGCAATATATGGTATTTCCATACCTTGTTAAATAAGGGCATCCTTGTTTATTCGGGATAGAGTTAACAAATTCTGATTCTCAAAATTCCAATACAGAACATGCTAATACATCTAAGGAAAACTTTCCTTTGTTATGCAAACTCTCTCCTTGCTTGATTCAATGGATCATTTGTTTCCGCATTCAAGTATAAACTTTGTAGTTCTGGTCTATGTGAATCTATTAGTCACTTTGTGTCTGCAGATTTTCGTCAAGGTGAAGTGATTGATCCTTTCAAAATTGAAGCCATATCTCAGCTATCATTGCCTCATCATAAGAAGAAATTACAGATTTTTCTTGGAAAAATCAAATTTGTTAGAAGATTTGTTCAAAATTTTACAGCATTGCTTAAATTGTTGATAGCTATGATAAAGGAAGATAAAACTTTCTCTTGGACCAGTGAAGGGAGAGGAGGATTTGAATAAATCAAATAAGTTATCTCCCAAGCTCCTACTCTTGCAAATAAAAATTTCGATAAAGACTTTACAATGTATGCACTTGTAGGAGTTGAAACAATCTCATCTATACTAAATCAAGTTAATGATGAAAATATTGAGTAGCCTATTCTTTCTTTGGACAAAGCTTGCATGATTACGAAATAAGGTACACATTCCTTGAAAAATAAGTACTTTTAGTAGTTAGAGGACTAAAGAATTTCAAGTACATGCTTTCAAAGAATAAAATCCATGTTCTTATTTCTCATCCAAGTGTGAAAGATTTATTGCTAAATAAAGAATTGAATGAGAAAAGAACAAACTGGATAACGAAGGTCATGGAATATGATGTTGATATTCGTGTTGCTAAGACAGTTCAAGGGCAAGGATTATGTGAACATTTAATCACTGATATGGAAAAATAGCAAGCTACAGAACTAGATGATTCAAAATAACATGTTGAGATTGCGTATCAACAATCAGACATCCTGGTTCAACCCAAAAATTAGCAACCCAAACTTTCTCAAGAAGTTTAGGAATCGAGATGGATGATTAATTTATTTAACTATCTACAACATGGCAACTCTCCAGAAGGAATGGAAAAAAATAAATGAATGTATTTCATATTACAAGTTGTACCCTATATTTTTATTAATAGTGTGTTGTTCAAAAGAGATATAAATGGAATATTTTTGCGATGTGTTGAGTACGATAGAAGTTCAGAAAATACTATCAGAACTCCATTAAGGACCTGCAAGAGGTCATTTTTTAGCACGTACCACAACCTTAAAAATTATTAAATTTGGTTACTATTGGCCTACACATATTCAAGGACTATTTTGAATGCATCGAAAAATTGTACAAAATGTGTTTTCTTTCTTGGAAAACAAAGTTTATCTTGGCTGCCCTTACAGCCTATTTCAGTTGATCAACCTTTTATGCAATGGGGTCTTGACTTTATTGGCATGAAAAACCCACCTTCATCACAAGGAAACAAATGCATCTTAACTGCTACAGATTATTTTACACGATATACTAAAGCAATAGCCTTGAAAGATGCTAATGAAGCATCCATACTATCCTTTTACGAAGGAATAGTTTGTAGATTTGATGTTCTAGAAACTACCATATCAGATATTGCTTTAGCATTTCTTGGTGCAAAGATAACATAGATTGGGTTGTCAACCATGAAATTTACTTAAGTTCTTCATCTAATTATTACCTGCAAGGTAGTGGCTTAGTTGATATTACTAATAAGAACCTTTTACGGATCATCAAAAGAACACTCAAATATAATCAAAGAGCTTGGCATCTGATGCTGAATTCAACACTTTGGGCTGATAGAGTGACTCCTAAAAGATCAGTTGGAAATTCACCATACAAAATTATGTACGAAAAAGAAGAAAGAATTCTTATTTTAGTTGAGTTACCTACATTGGATTTACTGCATCAAATGGAGCTGCTTTACAATGAACAATTCCATGTTCGTTATACAAAGTTAATGGAATTGCAAGAGCTAAGAGGTCAAGCCCATTTGAATATGGAAAATAATCACAAACAGATAAAGAAGACTTTTCATAAGAAAGCCAAATTATGAGGATCTTCAATGAAGGAGATATTATGTTAAAGTTGGATGTTGATCGCGCAAAGATAGGAAGAGACACATGAAGTTTGATACAATCTGGAGTGGGGGGGGGGGGGGGGGCCCTTTCATGATTTCAGCTTGCAAAGAACACAATGATTTTCAGCTTTTGAATCTGAATAAAGAGGAACATCCTAGTCCTATGAATGGTATGTTTCTCAAACATTATTATTGAAAATCTTACAGTGATTGTTAGATAAGAATTTCCCTTTGATAAGTGTAAGTTTCTACACATTACATTATGTTTTCAATTCAATAAGTACATTCGTGCATGTGATTTGGTTTACCAGATCTTTTCCCAGATTTAGTTTCATTTTGGAAGGGTTGGACCCTTTCAAAAAGGAAGATTTTAGTTTCATGGTTGGACTCCATGCCCAATGAACACAAGAAAAGCACTAGTCTACAAGCTAGTATGGAAGCTTTCCCCGCAGGATTGCACTAGAAATGTTGATAATTTTCTCCACTTGTGTGAAAATGGCAAACTCAAAACTTCTTCGTTACAATGGAAGGAATTGGTGAAGTATACCTAACCTAAGGGAGTTTTAATATTATTGGTTACTGCTGAATTATTTAATGATTAAATGGAATTTGTAGCTATGTGTGTTGTTATAAAACATAACAGACCACATAGTCTGTAATGTCATGACTATCTTCAGCAAAGGAACACAAGGCCCTGAAGGATAGTTGTGTTATCTTGATGAAGATGTTCAGTCACAGAATAGGTGAAATGTTGAGTTTTGGGACAACAAACATAAGTGTAGATTGCAGAAATCAGAGTTCATTACTAGGGAATTTTACAGGTTCTCATTAATGTTCTTTCCTTCATGATTAAGACATTCAATTATATCACTGAGTTGTTTAGTTCATCATACAATCCATACAGAAAGGCTGAAATGCAGAGAAGAAACGCACAACTCATTTTTAGAATTCAATGTTTTATTCATAAGGAATTTCAAATGTTCCCACACAAGACATGGAATGTAGGTGGAAATTAAAGTACAACTACTAAAATAAGAGATACACATGCATGAAATAGAAAGTAAAGGAGTATGAGTGAACCCATCAATACCTTGGGGAGTTTTCTTCGTTGTTCAAAGTATCTCCATTCCAAATTTTGTTCCTTCTTCATCTTCATTGTAGAAGTCACTGTACCTGAAAAGAAGAAAAGAAAAAGTTGTCAGTTACAAGCTCAGTAATCAATTCATATTCTTATACTGTTTTAGTTCGTGTATATGAATCTCTTAAAAAACATGAGATAAATTTACTTAAAGATCAAACTGCATACATGCTTTACTCACTCAAAAAGAAGAAAGAGAAAAGAAAAGAAGAAACATGGACACAAGAGAGGCCAAAAAATCCTATGTATTTTCTAACTATTTTCTTAAGTGTGCAGGCACAGGTTTCAGCCAAGAAGAAATAGACAAGTTATAAGTACATGCTGGAAAGAAGGATTAATGTAACTCAAATTTAGTATTTTCTATAATTAGGAGAATTTACAGTACATAGAAGATACTAGCAAATAGAAGTATACTTTTTAGTTTGCAACTAAAGAAGAAGAATCTGATTTCAAGAAGCTGAAGTTAACTAGAAAGTTACGGTTACAACTGAAACAAAACAAAGAGAAGGTTTTGGGAAAATTTTGATAGGGCTTCACCTATAAAATGGAAATTTACGAATTTCTCATCATGTTGTTTTATCTACTAAATGCTTTGAAATAGTTATTTAAATCAAGTAAGTGATACTAAAAAAGCAGAAAAACATGCCATGGTTAAGATAAACAGTTATGATGTTTCAGTTTTATTTACCAAATCAGCTTCAATAGAAAAGTGTTACTTACTGTATTCTAAACCAGAAAAATATAATTACTATAGATAGAATGGAAGAAAGATAGAATTCGAGGAAAAAAAATTCATGACTTCGGCATGAAAATCAACATTTAAAATTTTTCAGCATACTAGAAATATTACTATCAACGAAATAAAGCATCTAAGTAAAAGAAACAAGTTACAAAGATGTTAACAAAGCATCTGAATCAAGGATCATGCCTGAAAATAGTATCAGAAACAAATGAAGAACTGCTTGTAATTTCTGGAAAGCCACTTATAAATTTCCAAATAGTAAAACGATAAAAATAAAAAATGTTTCCATATCAAAGAGGTACAACTATTTTTTCAAGGAATTATAAGACAGAATGAAGAGACTTATTACTTTGAGCCCAACATTACAAAGGGAGATGAGTTCAACTGAAGCAATAAACAAAGAGGAAAAGATTTAAATGGTTTTATTGTAACATCTATAGGGTTTCATAGTCAGGGTAAAAACAAAATCCCAACTAGATCAAATGCAAATCAACATGTTTTCAGATAACTATTACAAGTTCAGCTATGCAATTTTAATGGATTTCAGAGACTCATGGAAGAATACATATGTCCAAACTGCATGAAAAAATCAAATAGATGGACTTTATTAATAAGCATACCTGAAATTAATAGTAAGAGGAAGTGATGCAGATCCATAACCCAATACCGAGTTCCAGGTAAGACATTCTCAAGCATAGATTTTATCAAAACTAGCCTAAATAATTCAAAGTTACATGAGTCGAATATCAGAAATAATGAGCCATGGTGGGTTCACAACAAAATGTTCTTACCGTTGCCAAAATACAGTTGGAGAAATCAAGGGTGGATGGAGAAAAACCTTTACGGTGAAGAAAACTCAATACTGGAACATCAAATGAAAAGGATTTTATAGGTACTACTGCTCAGTTTCGAGAGAGAAAGAAATTTCATATCAAGTTTCAATATCTACATGGCGGAGTCTAGTCATAGACAATAATACTAATGAACGAGATTATATTTACAACTAGATCCAAGTTACAATGAGGAAAAAACTACAAAGTGATAAATGCACAAGTCAAAGCATAGAGAAATCCCAAAATCTTATGCTCAGGGATCCAAGATAGATGTTAAAACTTTCTACAGAGGAGTTTTTATTGTCATGACCCAAAAAAATATCAGAGCTAGCTTTTGAAAAAATTACAGGTTCGAAGCCAGGGAGGCTCACCAGTTAGAGAAAAATGGTTGAAACCCTCATGAGATTTAAAACAGAGCCTCATTACGAAAGAGATAATGTTAACAAAGCTTAGCCGTATAAATAAAACTAGATCAGGGCTCAAGAAATTCTCAAAACCTAGAATGCAGTTATAGTTAGATTAAAAGACCAAGTTTTTGCATTATGAGCTCAGATCACAAGACCCAGAATTTTCTATAACATAGATATTGAAATAGAATATTCAAGATAATGGTGTCTAACCAGTGAAAGGAAATCTCTTAGAATCCAGACAAAGTGGAAGCCGCAAGAGGACCCATCAAAGTCATATATAATCGAATAACAAATCTTGAGAATACAGATAATGGGTATTAAACATTCTTCAAAGATCCAAATAAAACTTTCTAATTACAAAACCACAGGTATAAATGAAATCTACATCTACCCAAAAAAATCCAAAGTTTGAACTCCTTCAAAAGTGGTGTTTCAACATAGCATTGGGAAGATTTACGCAGCTTTGGCCGAAGTGAATGAAACTCAAAATTACGGATCTCAAGCAATGAATGAAGACCCATTAATGGGTAGAAAATAATTAGAGTAAGAAAAAGAACTCACCGTGTAAATAGTAAATTTTCAATCCCTCAAAGTCGTAGATCAGACAGCAAGTCACGAAGTGATTTTTGAACTCACGGTCACCGGGAAACACAAAACGACGTAGAAAACAAGTATTAGTATATCCACGGTCACTGAAATAGTGAAAATGAAATGATTTTGAAGATAAAGAAGCTCACCCTTTCCAGCATTCATGGCATCCCTCAAAGTTGTAGAGGGCTTGAACTAAGAAATGACATAGGAAATAATAGCGGCCAACTCTCAGAGCTCGATCAATGAACATTCAAAAAAACTTCAAAATTTGAGCTTCAAGATTTCGACGATGGCGACCAATACAGAAACTAGAGATTGAAATGCTCGGGAAGAAATAGCCCAAACTATTTCCACGAAAAGCTCTAACAGGGAGATTCGAGCATGAATGAAGTCATCTATAGAGATTCCTTTCAATAGAGAATCCGAGGTCATGAAGCATTCAAAAATGATGGAAAATCAAAATTTCAGCAGAGCTTTGCTAGCTCGACAAGAGCTCAAGTGGAAATGCTGAAAATGGTTAGGTTTTGAGTTTTATCATCGGAATAAGTGAGTTACCCTAACTCAACTGTGGTCAGAAGAAGCTACCAACGTGGCGAGCATGCAGAAAACCCTTACCCCATTTGCGTTTGGATGCCAACAACCACATTAAAATCCATAGAAAACCGTAAACTTCAAGTTACATAATTGATGATTAGAAATCTAGAACTACATTGATCAACAGTCTCTATCAAAACCCTAACTCAACCAGAGTCTAAGGTGCATATATGTGGCGAGCAGACAGGAAACCCTAGTTAGGGTTGAGTTGTTAAATATCATCTATCAACGTGCCAATGGTTGACTCATCATGGAGAAGGGGCTAGCCCACGTGTCAATCAATTAATCATTGAAATATTGACCAAAGTTAAGACTATAGTGTATGCTCCAAATAATACAAGCGTCAACCAAATCATTCCAAAAAAGATCACTGAAAAGGTGAATATTCTAAAACATACATTATCCAATATGTAAAGTCTGAAAAGTATATACATGCATGTATTAATCCAAAGGTGATGAATACTATAGTGGCATGTGCTATGAAAATTGGTCGCCCTTTTTATGTTTTCTTAATCCCAAAAGCTGGATGAACCATGTTGGAGTGCAAGGGTGGTCCCCACTGTAGAAGGAGATAGAGAGAATTTGCAGTATGTCACCCTTGTGATAATTAGAAGCCAAGAGATGTCAACATTAGAGAATGTGCACATGGAAAGGTTGTCCCCACATTGGATATATATCTTTGCAAGTATTTCAATTATTTTTATTCATAAACAAAGAGTTGATTTTTTCCATGCTTCACAACAGGAGATAATAGACAAGAAGATGAATCCACATGCACAAGGAAGAGATGTGCTCAGCAAGGAAGCTTATTATTAGAAAATTATTCACCTTTTTTTTCTTAAAAATAGAACAATCAAATTCAGTTTGACTGTAATGTAATCAAGGCTATTAATGCCTATTTGTAATTGCATGTTCTATTTTTTTCCCCTATCTATTATTAAATAAAGGATAAAAATAAGATGTGTGGGCAAGTACAAGCCTTAGGCTATTTTTAGGAAGGGGGTGAAATTTATTTTGCTATATATTGTGTTCTTTGGCAAAGAACAAGAGAGGACTAATTAGATACGAGAGTGCTGAAGCAATTTTCTACCAAATTTTCCCTTTGAATGTGAAGTGTTTTCTGCCTTTCTAATTCTTTGCAGTCTTGTGTATGTTTTCCATTAATGTTGTGAATGTAAATTCCCTGATCAATCATCTTACCCTAGTTTAAAAATTCAATGATTTTTCCATGATATTAATGTGCATGTTTAGCTTAGCAGTGTTGTTGTGATACTTTCTCTCAATACCTCAAAGTGTTTTTCCCTTAAAATTCTAAAGAAAACTGTTGGTTCATGCATCAAGATTCCATCCATATATCAATTGTGTACATACTCAGTTAAAGCCCTCAGACAAATTTCATGTATCACCTTAGTTTTAATTATTTTGCAGTTAACTTTTACCCTTAAACCCTAGAAATAAGTTCAGGATACATCAACAAGGAACCAGCCTTGATACCGGAGACTCACTTCAAATTAGGTATACCCATAGACTTGAGGTGTTTCTATTATATCTAAAAAAAGAGAGATATAAAATTCGCAAGCTTAGAACACCTACAACTATCTCTCTATAGGGTGCACTTTCGAGAGATAACAAAAACATTCGGTTGTGAGAATGGTTATAAAAATAACAGAAATTTCTTATGTTGTAAGAAGTCAAGGAATAGTAAATTCGATTGTATTACTTAGAAAGCATGTATTGGAAAAGTTAGTCTATTTGTGCATTTTCGTGTATTATTGATACAAAAGAGATTACATTATAATTGACTTTATTTGGTAAATGAAGTAATCTAAGTTCTAACTCTAATATGTTATCGTCATTTAAAAAATTATTGTAAACCCTTTACAAATTATTAAGGGAAATGAAATGAAATCCATTTTATCTCCTACACAATATTTATCAAATTTTTAAAGGAGAAAGTAAGTGCAAGTATTTACATTTGTTAGAAGGGTTAATATATATTTTTATATTATTACACAATTAATATTTTAATATTAATGGTTTCCCTCATTATAAAACCATGGTTTCCCTCTTTTAATCCACTCACCGAATCCTTCTCTTGTAAACCTATATGGACTAGATTGCCCCATCTACCCGTGTAATTTTGGTCTAGTGAATGTCTGATCTCCATTGGAAATGTCTTGAAACATATTATTTACATTGATTCTCAAACTACCGATTATACCCATACTACCTATGCCGGGATCTTAGTTGAATTGGATACCTCAAAAAACGTCCCTGCAAGTATAGATCTTAAAGTTCATAACATAATTTGGTCACAGCTGTTAGATTACGAAGGTATACCTTTCAGATGTAGGAAGTGCTTCGGTTTAGGACACATTGCTGCTAATTGTGGGATAGCTAAGTGCATTGAAAGAAAAAATTGGTGGAAGGATGCTCTACTAGAACATATGGTTATTGATGCCAAGGAGGATCTAGATTTAAAAGATGATTCTGATGCTAGATTTGAATCGGTTCTGGAAACTCCTATATCAGAAATACTAGTTGTTGACAACAAGAAATCAGTTGTTCTGACTGATAGCATGGCAGAAAAGGAAAATACCCCTCCTTCCTTTCTAATGGAAAAAATGGTTATTTTCCAATTAATTCTATTGAATTCCATCTTGCTATTAAGGAGGTCTCAGAAGGTTGGAAAACGGTGCAAAAAAAGAAGAAACCCGTTGGAAAGATCATTGGTTCTCCACCAATATGATTGTTGTTTTATTGTTGTGATATAGTTGATTTTTCACTGTAGGTTTTTTCCTGCTTTTGGATGCTCATGTTCTATCTTGATTTTGATCATTCTTATGTACTTTCATTTTTTTACTGGTTTTTTGAGCCTTCTTGTACAAGGGTATAATCCCTTTCAAAAAACTATTTGCCAATATATATATATATATTAGTAGACTTATTAATATGAAAATATATTTCATGTTACAGATGATTGTGAACACTCCAAACGTAAGACCAAAACAGCCTGGTGGAGGGATTCTCTACCTGAACATATTACAATCGACTCAGATCCGGCTAAGGAATCGAGTGCCCCCCTACAAGCTAACTCACCCATCATGGTTGATTCACAGACCAATACATAAAAGCCTCCAGTTTATTCTTTACAGGTTGCTGATTCAGTGATTAAAGATATTTTCAACCTCCCATTTGGATCACTTCCCCATCAAACCTATTGCAGTTTTTCCGACTGTAGTGGATGTGGGAAATCAAATGGACAGTGGTGGATCGGAAAAAGAAGGGTAACTGCCAAATCTAAATCCCCCACCATATCGGACAAGGTTTGATTCTTGTCTTTTTGGGTGCTATTATTGCTACATTTTGGCATATGGCCTGCTACGCAGTTGCTAGGCAGCTGTGTTGTTGTTTTGTTGTTGTTTTCTTGTTGTTTTGTTGCAGCTGGTTTGCTTTTGCTGGTTCCTTCCTTGACAATTTTTGTTGGGATCTTTTAAGATGATCGTCTGGATGTTTTCTCCGTTAAGTGGTCGGCCAGAGTACATTGTTACCCATTTTTGTGGCCGGACCACTGCGTGTTTGATGTTTGTTCGCTGTCCAGCAGATGTTTATGTTTCTGTTGTGTTGCTGCTGGTTGATTTCTTTGCAGATTGCGTCTTGCAGTTGGTCCTTATTGTTATATCAGGATGTTGATCCTTCTTTTTGAGCGTTATTTTTCCTATTCTAGCTCCTGAGCCTTGTTGTACAAGGGTATAGTCCCTTTCAAAAAAACTATTTGCCAATAATTAAAAAAAATATATCAATAAAAAAATACGATATTCTAAACTATAGCCAAAGAAATCATATAAAACAGGATATATTATATATATATATATTTATTTATTTATTCCATAACATTTTTTTTATAAAACTAAAAACTTAAAAAAAAAGTCGTTGAAGGACCTAAAGCCATGACCCATGTTGGAAGGGTTAATAGAAATGGTTGGGGGGAGGAGGCGGTGGGGTCGGCTACCCCACCCCCATAGTCTATTAAACATATTCCTTTAAACTCCCAACCCAAATAACATTAATTCCCCAATACTATATGGCTTGCACAAAACTTCAAACATGCATTTTTTCTCCCTGTGGATGGCCAAAACTTCTTTCGGTTCACTTTGCAGTATATATAATAGCCACTGAATTCCTTTATTATTATTTTAGGTTTTCTTAATTTAATACACGCGCGCGCGCCGCTCACACACACACACACACACATAACCATATCCCAAAATGGTTCAAACCCATTTGCTTACTTGAGAAAATAACTTTGAAATGAAATAAATAAATACATTAAAAAACCCTAATGATGGTATAAACAAATAAGAAAAATAATGGATCTTGCATGTCTCCCCAAAATCTTAAAGGACCTCCAATGGCTTCTCATCCTCCTCTAACAACCTCAAAACAAAATAGAAACAATGAGCCAAAGAAAAAGAGAAAGTAGCTTCTTAAGCATGCTTAAGGGTTAATTTTTTTTACCCTCATGTAAGGGCTCTAAATGAATCCATCCAAGGGATGAGATTCATCCCTACAAAAATTAGGTGGGGAGTGGGTGAGTGGAATTTGTTTTTAAATTTAAATGTTTTAACTCCAAAATGCATGGGTTGAATTTTTTAGGGAGATCACTTTATGGTGTAGGAGTATGTGTATTATTCTAACCCCATGTCAAATGTGGAGCTTGTTAAATGTTTTAATCTTGCATGTAATTAAATAACTTTAGAATTTATTTATATTGGCCACTTTACCCTTGAGACTTAATTGTGGGATTTAAACTATAGCAAAATTAAATGGTTTATTTAAATGTATTATCAACGTAACTTTTAAAGGGGACCTAAACCATGCTTAGTCTAATTAAGTCCATTAAAATATAATGTGAACTTTAATAATTTGTTATAATCGAGAAAATTATTTTAATACTATATAAGCACCTTCGAAACATTAATGTGATAACTATATTTTCTAATCCTGTTTGTGGGCACTCTTTTCAAAATAAATTACTCCTTAATTTTTCTAGCTTGTCCTAGGTTGTTCTTGGGTTTTGTGAAACAAATTGTTGTGACAGACTTTACATCATTACTACATGGCCAAGAATATTACTAAAAATATTGGCATTTGTCCAAGAATGATAGGATAGTCTTTTAAATTAGCTGATAGTCCACATAGAAGTAAAATTTATGAATGATGTCAAGTCACATGACAGTCAAATAAAAATCAAATTCCTACATGTGCGAGCTGATAAGAAATAACATTCACTCCCAATTTACAGCCTTGCTTTAAATTATAGATGCCTCTCGGATAACTAGGTATGAAGAGTAGTGTCACTTGGATGAGCATCACTGAGTCGACCTTGTTAAATACCAGTAGAGAAAATATATTCCATCTTGCTAGGGAAAATGGTGCAGCTAACACTCTGGGAATCAATGGTGGAAAATCATGAGACCTTAGACAGATGCAAGACCATTGTAACAAAGTTCCCGACCGTAAAATCAATTATAGAATAGCTGCAACGCATGTAGTCTGGAGGCCTGACATGCCTGAAGACCTTGATCATGAGAAAATAAAGGTCCATCGTTGGTTTGTTATCTACACAGAATAATGTGACAGATTAGCTCACTTCACGGGAGAAGACTTGTAGCGAAAAGTAGCAGGCACTTCATCAAGTTGACATGCACCACCATGCACCTAATTATACATGCAAGATATTTTCAGTAATATGGGCTAGAATGAAGTATTAACAAATTACAAGAGGCTGTTGTCTTCTGCAGAAGTGGATCGAGATCTTAAAATATTCAGGTTGTTCTCACCTGCTACATATGAAATAATACTAACCTTATTGGATGACAGGAAGTACAACAACGAAATCGACTAATATTACCATCACCATAAATGGGCCGTGGGCGCCGTCCGTATAAAGTATCCGAACAATGTGGTCATCTTTCAATCATGGAGGCGAAGAGGACTACACAAGATGCGAGTGATGTGAGCGGGGTCATTGTGATCAGCCAGATATGGAAGTTCTATAGAGGAACTGTTGTCAAGTAACTACAACTATTATATGGTGTAATTTTTATTTTGTAGAACAATTCAGCTGGGTTTTGTCTGACACAAATTATTTACGTGAAACTCAAAGTGGATGCTTTTGTTTCATTTGTATCTTTCAAATGGGAAGCGTGATGAAGATGAATGGGCGATCCCTCTACCCAGAATAGCCCAACATTGGATATCAGAGTGAAAGATGTGGGCCCTTCATTTTAGCACTTACAGATTCCAAGCATACCCTCCAACCAATGGTTTCATGCATGAAAAGGTGAACATATGCGTTATGTCGCTTACTGGGCACATGGGATTCCCATCAATCTTAACCTGTATGCATGACTGATTTGCAGAATTGTGTAAATATGACCTTCATTTTTATATATATTTTTTTAATTTCACGGGCACAAATTTTTGTATATGATGACATCATAGTATTTAAATATATACAAATGATATAATTTCTCTGTACATATACTAATAATTTTATTAATGATATAAGGTTTTTTGACTACAGGATCTAAACCGTAATAAAACAAATTATGTACAAAACTCAAATAAAACAAAGTTTAGCACAGAAGGAAGCATGAATACATTGCCTAAGCACATATACAACAAACTGATATTGGCAATAGAAATCCTGTTGATAATAAAATTTGTCTATTTTGATTAATAGTTATACAATTATATTGTATTTTAATTTTTTAAGGATTACATATTTAATTAATTTTTTGTTACTTAACTATTATTCAATAGGGATAGATGGCCTCAAATTTAACGTTATTTTATTGATAGATATTTTTAGAATTGATATGTACCCAACTTAGAAAGACTGATAGGGGGAAGGTTGAAAATCTGCATGAAAACATACTTAATCATCTCGCAACCAATCTACCTATATCGTATTAGTAAGACCTTTCACTATCATATATATAGGAGAGGGGAAGACAGAGCAAACAAATATACTCATCCCACAACTAATCATAATAGTGTCCCCTATGACATAAGAATTATGTTATGGTGGATTTGGAGAGTTTAGTTCGTAAGGCTAATCATTGGTTTTAATGATATTTTTGTTTCACATATTTATTTTATTATATACGACAAACCCTAGATATGAAACTAAGATACTGTTGGATTATTTATTAATACAACAGATTCATGTTTTTATTTGTATCATTTATATTTCTATAAATGCATATGGGCATTATTATCTGTAGTGCTTATACTTCTACATTTAGTGATGCAATCCATAATAGTGAGAGCATCTACTTTGGAATGAGATTTCTCGATTGGGGATATAAAGACAATGTACTGATATAAATTTCCATTATCTAATGCTATTGTTACCTCTAAATTATGCATTGAAGTGAAGGATCCGCATGATTCAGTTCTGGGGATAAAGAGAATATGATTACCAATAATAATAGGCTTAAACAAAGCATTACAAGATTTTATCAATTAAAAGATATTTGACAATGGAAACATTAGAATTAACGTTGATTATTCTTAATCCATTATGATTATTAATGTTGTCATTTGAAATTCACGCAGACCCTGGTCTATATACAAGCCACACTCTTACGCAAAGTTTCACATCAAGCATGTGATGTGTCATTTGCAATTTCTCCGACCAGTCACTAATGCCACGCGTAATTACTATAAGTAAATAATCGATCTAACGGTAGTCCCATACTCGAATTCACTTATTCAGCTCTCTATTAATGTCATTTAATTGCCTGCGACGGATTTCAGTTACATAAAAGTCATAAACAGATATGGCCAAATTGAGCACAATGGCGAATCCATTCATGTATTATTTTTTCATTGAGTAAATACGCTCTAACATGAAGTCCACTGGATGTTACATTAAATAAGCATATCTAGATCTAAGAAATCATCAAAAAAATACTGCAATATTCACAAACTTATGGTCATGAAATACCTTCGAAGATGATTTTTCTAATCATAATGGCTTATATCCATACGCTAGAGCGTTGTTTATTTCAATAGTTCAATGAAATTTTTGCCTGAGACAATACTACTGCACAAATTATAATAAGACAATATCATTACAGTGGAGTTCTAAAATCTATCACATATAGCACATTGTAATAAGGCAATCCAGTCAACATAATGTGTAGAAAAATTTTGAACAATGTACATCGATATTACTTTGCTCTTCCAGTTGTCCACTGGAGGAATAGAATTTGAATCACATATAGCTTATTGTTAAAGTGAATTATCGTTTGGAATGCTAATTATCTTGTATTATTAGATTTTGATTGTATTGACGATTTTGAAGCACAAAACTCGGTTTCTTGAACACTGGGGATCCCTCGTTATGCCAATACTATCGGCATAGTGTCCATTGCACACTTATGATACAATTCTTAGTATAAACTTTTAATCGAGCATGTGTACAAGACGTAATCAGTGAACACCGGATGGTATCATGTTATTTGTTACTAGATAGATAGTTATTACTTTTGTAGTGGCCGATTTTCCTTTTTTCTATGGGTGATTGATTTTGTAAGTGTCGAAATATAGATGAACCATTTCATTTAAAAAGCGCAAATATGAGGTTGAACGCTTAAAACAATTAAAAATGCAAAAAAGTGATATACCTGTACAAAGCTTTGGATGGAAACAGCTGATAAAAATGCATGGGAAAATTTGGTCATGTTTAAAACTATACGGTATTTATGTGCAGATATGATGAAGAAAACATTAAAAAATGCGCTTAGCTTGACTTGGTCATAAGCAGAAGCAACGATTAAAAAGGAAAATCCCCTTGGATCATGTATCAGTTGAAAAGTGGGATCCCCTTCGTAAGGTATGTAGAAATATAGAAGAACCACTTCGCTTTAAAACTATCATGTATTCATTTCAAACTTGTTACAAATCCGATTAGCATTTTGGGATAGTTATTACTTTTGTAGTTGATGTTGATAAGGGGTGTGATTGATTTTGTAAGTGTAGAAATATAGATGAACCACTTAATTTAAAGGTTCTCTCTACATTTCAAACTTGTTACAAATTCGTACATGAATACATTTGATACCGTTTTCAATAGTTAATTACTTTTATAGTTGATGTGGTTTGTATTTATTTCGGGGTAATTGTGTTAGTGTTGCATTGGTTGTTTGGTTGGTCTTTTGTTGAAAAAACCTGTTATTGTACACTCAATAAGGCATGTGATTGATAGTGGTAGTGTAGGAATATATATGAAACATTACATTGAAAGGTTGTATGTGTACATTTAATTTTGTTACAGATTTGTACATTTAAAGTTGCAAATCATATATCACAAGGTCAGATACATGAATGACCTCCATGTTCACATAACAGATGTTTTTGATGTATACATTTGCAGTATTTATATCATGAATGGTAGCCTTTTGTGGGCTGATGAAACTATTTTCATAAATATGAACATACATTTGATACCCCTTGAATGACAATGCCGCTTTGGATACAAGAAGTGTTGAGTAAAGTAATATTGGAGGTGCTATAAAAGTAGAGTTGAGGGATAGTAGTCTTGAATCCTCCTTTCTTCTTGCTCCATTGTTTTATCAGTAATGTGCGCCATGTTTGAGTACCTTTCGAATGATCAATCTTAGTGGAAAAAAGTTTTGTTTGCTATAATGGGGTAGTATGGTATCAAGAGCATGTAGGATGCTTTGTTACATTCTGAAGTAAAAGAAGTGTGGAAGATGGTGGTGAACTGCATGTTGGTGTTAATTGTGTCTAATCAGCAATTTTCTCTCTTGATGAATGATGATGTCGAGTTATCTGCAAATCATGTGGAGGGATCCCAATATGACTTGTATGTCATATAAAAATTCCCTAGACATTTCAATAAGAGGCAATGTCTGGTGTTGAAATGGGGGATCAGAATGTGTGAAGGGTTGGAGATATCCCATTTACATGGGCCTATCGGTATCTATGTTTGAATATGCATGATTTTTGAGTGAGTCACATGGCGGGCTGGCATTTGAGCATGTCCTAGAAAATCTCGGTAGTGTTGTAAAACCATGCCACGGTTTGAGCAATGGTAACCCATCAAATGTTGTAATCAACATTGGAAATTTTTGGGAGTCCACTTGCCAATATTTTTTGTGTTCCAACAAATCTTGGTGAAGATCTCTTATTGAGAAAAGTTGACTTTAACAATTGATTAGGGTGTTTTAGAATGAGCCCAAGCTCCTAGTCCACATTTAAAGGGGTTGAATCTACTTTGTGGAGCATAAATTTTCCTTTATGCAAACAAATGCTTGCGTTCCTTAAAATTGTTGAACTCTTAAGGTGTTGTTTTTGCGAATCACATTATGAGTTTCCTAAGTTTCATCAAAGAGGAGGATTGAATAAGAAAAGAATATGCATGTTCAGAGCAATATTTCCCTTCAGAAATGAAACTTTTATTTGGCAATTCCTTAAATGGGGAAATTTAACACTTAAATTTGTAAATCTAGAAGAAAGGTATTGAATCCATTTTTCAAAGTTGTGGACATGGTTCTTGAATAGGAATTAGTTGGATCCTTATATTAAAGGACGGTTTCTCAAAACTCGTGGTAATTGATTGAGGTCACCAACAATAGATATCAATGATTTGATTTATATTCATTATGTTTTTGAGTGTAGGAAAAATTTCCAAGCAATCAAGTCATGGGTAAAGCTGTTAGTAAATAACAACTTTTCTTTCAATATCTTTTATGGCCGATGAAACTCATAGGTTCATCAATAAGAACATTTCTATATGTCTCCATATACTAGAGGTGAGCAGAGATGTGGTTGACTGTGCTGTAAATGAATCTCTGGATTTGTGGTTAATCAATCAATAGAAATCATTATCATTTTCAGAGGTCCATGTTATAAGAAAGTATAAGACAATCCATGAAGAATGCTCTTCAAGCTTAGTGGAGGTTACAAAGGGTTTTGAAGCCTTTGCTAGTTCCATGAAGTAATCCTTCAAATAGAAGGTTGTACAAGTTGTTTTGAAGATAGAGGAAGTGTTGACTAAGATGGTGGTGTGGCAAATTGCATGTCATTCAACCCAAATATTAAATTAGGTCTTGGAAGGTATCGAGCTATCAATAATGATATCAACCAGTATCAAATATGAGGAAACATGTATGTAAACAATTAATGTGATGTCGAATGGTCTTGTTTCCCCAAACATTTCAGGGACTGTTATCTCCTTATGTTTCCCGGACGAAGTTGATAAAAGTGCACTCATTCTTCTGGTTTGTAAATATAGATGAACCACTTGCAAAGTTTAAACTATTTGTCTAATTTAGACAAACTCAAGTGTTGTAAATTGTGGTAGTGAATAATTTGACACGGTTTTGGATAGCGCATCAAATGAAGATGTTTCATGGTTTGTCTTTTATATTTGTTATATTTTGTTGCCAGAATAAAGTTGGGATAAGCCATTGAGGAAAAATATACCCTTTGTTTGTATTACATTAAAAGCGAGAGCCCAAACTTGATTGTGGTAAATGAATTTATTGACACATGTATTTGAAAAGAACTGCTTATTTTTGTTATTTTGTTAATGAATTGTGAAGGTTTGACTTTGCAATTTTCATATGTTTCATCAGATATTTAACATTAATACTATGAGAGACTATGAGGCACATATTGAGGATATTGTATAGGCAGTTCCATTGAGTAATATGTTAAGACCTTTTAGGGCTATTTGCACGACTGTGTTTGGTAAATCATAAAGGGCGTCACGTACAATTAAGACATAGCTTTGTAATAGGGATAATGTACTAAACTTTGAATATTCGGTTTCAAACATGAAGCTTTGATGGAAAGTCATAATGGGTTTAAATTAATCCTTCCCTAATTGTAAGTGTTAGAAAATGTCCAAATGAAAGACGGTGGGTGGTAACATCACTAATGTTTAAGGGGAAATAAAAGGAAAACTTATTTATTCCAAGTATTAAAGTGTTGAAGTCATAAAAAAATACTTAGGCGAAATATAGTTTGTGGAATGGAAAACAAATTTCCTAGAGGAGACAAAATCCTCATTAATTAAAGACCATTTCCTAGAGGAGACAAATCCTTATTGATTAATTATCACAGATAGCATGTATTCCTCTTTAAGAAAGCAGTGGCCATGTTTTTCAGATTTGCATTTGTTACAGGAGGGAAAGCCTTCACAAGGAAATTGTCTATAAATGCCAAGGTAGTTTTCCAAATAGATTGAGCAAGTTTTGATGTTCAATCAACAAACCCACCTCTATTCTTGTGCAAAACCGGCGTGGGGCTTCAATAGTCTGTGACGAGGGCACTGAATTGGGAAATCTATGTGTATGGGAGGGGTGGGGTGTTCTGTTTGAGTCGATTGTGGATTGCAAGGTCGATTGTGGATTGTGGATTGCGGGTCAAAGCGAAAGAAGAAGTTAATAAAACTAAATGCATGTGGTAATCAGTTGACCTCAAGAAACTCAAGGAAATAGAGATGTAAACCAAATTTAATAGTGAGATGAACTTAAATATAAATTCTAAAGAAGATTTTCAGAATATTCTCTTTGGAAAGTTAAGCTAATTATAAGTTGCGATAACATATACAAGCAATAATCTTCATCATTTAGTGCATAATAATTGTGAGATAGAAAACTATATGCTTTGTATGCATGACGATATTGACCATTTAACAAATTTGATCTTAGAGCATGGATTATGTAGGCCACATCATTCATAAATTTTACATTAGCATTGCTCTTTGTCCTTTATCCAGATTCCACATCATTGTCTGTGTATATTGTAGTCATATATTTGTACCCTTTATAAATGCTCAAGATTGACATAATTTTTTCAATTTGCTCATTGGATTTTTTCCCTCATAATGTCAATGACCTGGTGAGAGTTTGACATCATAATTCATTAGACCCAGATAAGTATAGAAACCAATGTCAACATATGAAAATCAAAGTTTAAATAATATGTTCTTACTGAAAGTCTAAATACTTCCTAGCAAATAAACTCTCAACTTAAAAGAAGTACAATCGTAATTATGTATGACCTATCTAAATACCTTTATGACCTATCTAAATATTTTTTTCAAAGGAATGAAATAATACACTTTTAGTTATAGAATCACTTTGATGCTACAATGTCACGTGAAATAAATTTTGATTCAAAACAGATTCAAGATGGTAATATTCAAATTTCCTCAATCAAAGTTCTTATTAAGTTACGAACATTTTCAATGTTTTTATAGAGATTATTTTAATAAAATACTTATAATGAAGGTGCATCTTAACATGTAATTAGTGTTTTCAAAATTCGCTAAGTGCTAATTTTATCCAGAAATAACCAAATTTTATGATGAAGGTAGCAAACGACATGAAAAAATATGTTCCCCTAATAAAAACTCTTGCATTAAATTCAAAGAACCAGTTTCTAGGTCTTGTATCAATCATCCCCATGAACGGAATATATCACCCACAATCTTCCGATTTTGTGCACCACAATTTCATAGTAATCTTGATGTGTACAAGGAATTTAACTGTACTCTTCAAAACTAAGTATGTCAAGAGATGGAAAAGCAACATCCTCTGATTTAGCACTACATACCAGATTCTAAGGTCTTACTAACCTGGAATTTTTCTCTTCGCAATATCTAATTATGTTTACCAAATTTTGATGATGCACTCGAGATAATAACTCTATCTGGTAAGAATCAAATACCACACAATTGTGTTCATCTCCAAGATTCCCAAATTTATCCGGACCAAGTCAATCAATGCACATAATGAAATAATATATTAATGAATATCATATTAACAAAAAAACTGCTATAAGATATGAATCTTTGCAAATAAATTAAGGGTTGAAATTAGGTGGACGTCACAGTCCGCAATTATGTTATGGCCCTGCGGCCTGGACTACATTCCTCTCATCCACTTACCTAATATATCAAATGACCCAACACAGGTGGAATACAGCCCGTTACCCACTCCCATAAACTCACAGTTAACAACTTAATTTAGTACTTCAATTTCTAAGAATTATGAATGGATAATGGAGGAGCGTGTTCATAACAGGATTGCTTCCACCATAACCGTTTTGCCTATTGCCGGAGAGAGATACTCGATATTAATATTGACGGCAGGGGATATATTCATTGAGTATGACATGTACCGTGGCAATAAACGGAAAAGCAACTATTAAAGCAAAAATGACGTGCAAACCCATGTCCAAACTATCAAAACACAACAAAAAATGAAAACTTCTAGAAGGACGTCAAATTTAACACAGTCATTGAAACATCCACAGAGAGCCTTTCCCATAGGGGGAACGCCTTCGGCATAAACATGGAAAATTTCACAACCTTTTATGGAAATTATTTAACTTCTTTTATTAATATTTGGATTCTAATTTAGAATATGCCAAAAGTTAAGGGGCTTAGTATTTAAAATTTAATAAGTCTTTAAAATTAAAATTTTAACAACAATGACTATTTACAAGTTAAAAATTAATTTTATAAAAAAATATGAATTTATCTTGTTATTAGAGTAAATATTATGTTACAATAGTTTGAAAAAAATGTTGTCATGTTTTTGTTGGTCCTAAAAATAGTAAAAATAAATTAGTCGATAAATAATCAAATAATTGTAAGGTAGTAAAAAATAAAAATAAAAAAAATCAACATTTCGATGGTTAAAACCCTGCATATTGATGCTTGCTCAAACAGTTTTCAATTTTAGACTCAAAGTTGGATGATCCTCAGGAAATAAGGATTATTAATCAACGTATTTATTGATAGAAATTGTATGTGACTTAAAATATTCATGAACTACTTGAGGATTCTTTCAAAAAAAAATTAAGGTCTGGAGTTTTTTAGTCCGACTATCGTTAACATGGAGGATTGTAGTCTTAAAAAAACCTATCTACTAACATTAAATATTTCTTCAAATGTATTACAATTTTAGGAAGCAATATTTTCTAGAAAAATACCATGATAATTTTAGACCAATACAATGATAATTTTCAAGAAAAATACCATGATAATTTTTTTAATTAGTGATGGCAAGGGAGAGCTCCTAGGCAGCAAGATTGTTCGGCGCAAGTAACAGTGAGACCATTAAGTTGATACCTTCCTATAGAGAGCATGATCCTCAGTTGGAAATTCTAGGATTTGTTATTAACAAAGAAAAGGATAGACTTAAATTTGCAATCCTGGGAAAATTTACAGGAATCATAACCAACACTAATTTCGTGTGTGATTGGTGCTGACAAAAATGGGGTTGCTAAGTCGATGTCAAATCCCTACACGAAGATGGTTTCTTATTATGTTTTTTTTTAATGGGAAGGATATGCAAAGTGTTTTCCATTGCACATCCTGGTTCTATGGCGATGTTGTAACACCCGCTAAAAAACACACAGAACAAAAAAACTGAAACTCAGATAACTTTTTTTTTACTAACTTGGAGTTTACATGATAACACAGGTGACCAGAAAGGGATACTGCCAACTCTCAACTAGTTTGACACAACATTGACCACATAGGCAACAAGGAAAAACATACAACACCCAACATTAACAATTCAATTTTCTCTTCGACAAGGCACATCGTAAGAGTCCAAACATAACATACAGTTACAATTAAGGACATGGTGAAAAATATTTTACGGTTATGTATTTACAAAAATGTCTTTCAAACTTGGCTTTACAATCTAGAAGATTCACGTTTTGATTCACACAATTCTTTTTATAAAGGTGAAATTCTTTCTATTATACTATTGACTAATTATCTTAAGACTAATTTTTCTAAAAGAGGATCATTAATTATATATAGATAAATTGCTTAATTTATTGATCTAAGAACATTTTCCATTTCTTGCACAAGGTTATTTATTTATACAAAAGCTACTAAATCTTGTTTTTTGTCTCCATTGCATCAAGGTGACTAGCGCAAGCTCCAGTTGAGGGAAAAGTATTGTTTAGTTCTGGAACTATAATCTCCTTTTTGATAAGGATCAAATGTTTAACAACACTTGAGAGATATTAAAATGTATCCTTGGTCAAGACTTAGGGGTAGGAGGTCAAAAAGAATTCATTTTTAAGGTCTCATTAGTTATTAACAAAGGATTTATTGCGGCTGAAGAAATTACCCATAATGATTAAAGGTTTTCACTTAGGCTTTACTTGACCAGCTTGGATAAAAAGTATACAAATTTCATTTTCAACAGGTGAGATGGATTGAATGGTTTCAAATCAGTTTCCTTCTACTTATTATAACCTTATTATCTGTCCAAAAATCTAATCATTGATTTCACCTTAGGATCGTTTAAGGACTCACCATAAAATGGTAATCTCGATTAGTTTAGCTTGGGGAAACACAAGGTGTGTGTGTGTGTGTGTAGAAAAAATAGATTCCTCCTATGATTCACTAAATGGTTTAGATGTTATCCTATAAGATCACATCTTCATTACTTTATTCATGTATATATATATATATATATATATATATATATATATATATATATATATATTTATATTAATTCTTTTTTTGAAGGAAATTTTAACCCTTTTAAACTATACCTAGGATAGAGTTAATGTCTATGACCTAGAAGGTTCGCCAAGAAAAAAATTGAATCAAGAAAAAAATATTACCACTACACCAATATAAAGTAACATGGTTACATCATTTATATTTGACACGACACATTAACCAAAGAGACAACAATTCTATGGAACTATGACTAGACAAGAAGGTAACAACATTGATCAAACAATCGATATACTATTCTTAGAATTTCTATAATACATTAGACCACTCATAACAAGAGATGGTGATCAATTTTTGTAATATATTTTTCCACAATAGAAAACGCTACAAGTCAAGGTTTCAAAAGGCTCATGACACCATTACTCTCACAAAACATTATACTAAGCCAATGGGATCCACTTCTAAAATTCCATGAAACCCATTCCAAGGGGTTTTCAACATAATAAGCATTCATACAACAAATTTCATAACCAATATTGTAGCAATATTCTACAATTCTTTCCATCATCTACTCGCAAGTGCCATCTGTAACAAAATCCACTTGAGTCAGTTCACGAGAACTGATCACAATAAATGCTATAACATTAAGACATCACATTGTTATCTAACTTTTTCAAAAAGAAAAACATTGTTGTTTATGAAATTATTCTAAGTGTCCAAAACAAGAGTAATTAAAAGGCTGCCCAAAAGCCTATAATGTCATAATTAAAAAGGAAGGCATTTACTATATTCGAGTATCATTTGCTCATAGAAGGAGTTAAATAAACTATCATAATTAATTCATGTATATCACAATAATGATCCAATCATTTCAACATGATAACATTTCGTAAAATAAACTAGTTACAAGAAAATAATTAGTTCAAATAGTGATCTATCCCCATTAGTTCAAGTTAATTCGCGAAGCCAAAGATTCACTAAATCCCAGTCAGTTCTTGATCAATCAATCAAAATGAAAAGATCTAAAAACAAAATGAATTAATACTAATAGGATGTTGTCCCTTTAAAACTTAATTTTATATCAACACCAAAAAAAATTGATGAAAAGCACAAATGACCCAACATAGGCATCATACTATCCTAACAACCTACTATCAAAAACATTTGCCTCTAATCCAAGAGGATGCCTTAAGAAAAGAACAAACTTGACAATACCAAATATAACCATTGTATATCCTACAGGAGGTTTACTCAATCATTCACAAGACAAACAAACATAGGATACAGAGCTCCTAAAGGATCTATCCAACAACAACAAGCTAATATCAAACCTATCTGATCAAACATAATCATTCAACCAATATGACAGCGAGAAGGTCCTAAAACAACATGCATCACAATAAACAATCAACATCTAAATTCCAAAACACTCCCACATCCAAGCATCAAGAGAATGAAATTAAATAGTTCAAAGAGAAAAATGTAGAGTATTGTCTTACGCATAAGACCAAGATCCAAGTTTTAAGAATTGAAAACTTCCTTAACAATGATCAAGTAGATCTCACATCTTCCAACATATTTGAAACAAAATCAAGATACAAAAAAGAGTATTTACTCCAACAATTTAAGCTATCTTGAAGGCGCGAGTACCATCTCAAGCAGACATTTCATAGGATCAACTGAATTCCTCAAAACATACAACAATCACCAAGGAATCAAAGATGATCCAAATCACAAGAATTTCCAAAAAATGAACAAGAACTGCTACCAAATTATGATGGTCACGTCATGATGCTTGAACACTAACAGTTCTTCGAGGGGGAAAATATAAAAATAACTAACCCTATCTAAGAGTAATACCCACTTGGGTCCATTCAAAAATCAGTCAAGTTAAAAAAAAATTTAAGTTGACCCGAGAATGGTAAATAGAACCTGAAATGAACTAAAAATGATAGAGACATAAATTCCATCATTCACCTATACATTATGTACTTACAATTCTCAAATACTATTTCATTAATACCAAACATGGGTCGAACAATATCTCACAAAAGTCTGAAAAGATCAAAATATCAGATACCCAACATAAGCCAAAACGAAGGATTACAAACCGAACCAAGATTCCCAAAATAGGCACTATAGAATCGAGTCAACCAACAATATTTGATAACACAACCAAATCGTAAGACCATAAAAATGAAATAATAATTCTATTACAGGACCCCCTTTTTTATTTTATTTATTAAGAACAAATTCAACCCAACTGGTATTTATTAAAACCCAGAAAAACAATATAAGAGACTTCAATCAATACAATCGTTTCTAACACCAGAAACTAATATCCTTCCAAAAATTGTGAAAGAGTAAGGGAAATAACAAACCACACAATAAAACCATCACAAGAGACATTTATATGAAGAGTAGGGTCATTTAATGAAACTTTTAAGTAACAACATAAGACTCAAGGTTATAGGGCGTATCATGCCTGATTTAAGCACCCACAAGTCGAGCACGCACTGAACAGGGTTTGCAACAACATATCAAGCCAAAATCAACTATCCTCTAGCTTGTTGGGTGGTCCACACTCATCTCATGTCCAAGTTTCAGCATAGGTAGGTATGCACTACCAGGGCATGGTGTCCCCAAAAATTGATTTACAATATCCTAGAAGGAAATGTGGTCTCAAATACTGATAATGATTGCAATATGTACACAAAATGGGTTTATCTAGAAAACATGATTCCACCATTTATGACCAATCAGATGTCCAACCTTCTCAAACTCCCACCTTTCAACATGCTCATAACAAGGAATGTAAAAAAACTTTGAAAGGAGGAATATGACATCCATCGAAGCACAATGGAAATCAGATTTTTTTTCAGTTGTAGTCATGTGCCTCAAAAGGAATGTATGCAAAATGTGGAAGAGAACACATGAGGCATGTAAACTGTTGAAAAAATGTCTCAAAGAGATGCAGGTCTCATGGAATTGCCACGACTGGAGGATATGCACAAAAGGAGATTTGCAAAAACAGGCCTTGAATCCTGACAATAAGAAACCAACATGTTTCCAAAAGCTCAGGTTTCACCTTGAAAAACAGATGTACAACAGCATAGTGATAAATAGGATATTTGAAACAAAAATGGACATCCATCTGAGAACAAAAGGGGAAAATTTTTCAATTATTTCAGTTACATGCACCAACTAGGGAGGAATGAGGAACATGACAGAAAGTGAGTGGACCAAACGGCCCTTCCCTTGAAAGAGAAGAAATAAAAAGCCCCATATCATCCTGGCAGGTGCAAAAATCAAGACGAATCATGTAGAGCTAAGATAAGAATAGAGCAGAAATATTAAGGAGAATAAATCCAGAATGAATGGGAATTTAGTTCCCTTCAAAACCAGGTAAAAATGGCAAGAAAAAAAAAGAAATTAAAATAAAATTATTTGCTCCCACAACAAAAATAGGCCAAGGGATGAACTGGCATAAATGGTGACCACCAGTTTTGCCTGAATAACAATGGAAAGGTAGGTTTCCATCCTCCAACCACTTTAAAAGCCAAAAAGATAAGCTTCTTGTCCCAGTGCCAAAGACAAGGAATGGTAGATTAGTGGGTGGATATCAACAAATTTACCAATAAATTTTCAAAATTTCAAAGTATACGTACAAGAAGTGGCATTTCGCGGGGGGAAACTGGTGGTTTGAAGTTTCGAAAAAATACAGGACAACGACAACCACTTGGCCTAAACAATGGTATCATCTTCACTTTATGCGAATCGAGGCTCCTCTATTGGATGATAAAATCGAGGCTCATTAATAATAATGTTGATAACAATCGAATAAAATAAAATAGCGTTGATTGATAATAATTAATAATAATATTATTATATTATTAAAAAATTCGACAATAATACAATAATAACCAATCAATAAATTAAAATTATAATATTATTATTATCATTATTATTTATTTTTTTACATCTTAAAATAATTATTAATCATATATATTAATGACCAATACCAAAATGTCAACAAGCCACCTTTTTGGATTCAAGAACATGATTTTCCTTTAATAGGATAATCATAAAGGACACTACGGAGGCCCACAGCTAGAGGCATCAACAACGACATGAGAAGGCAAGAAGGAGAGGAGGGTGCTAATTTTTCTCTGTACGACAAGGTTGAAGTCAACTAACGAACCAATGGGAGCACACACAAACATTCAACGCTTAGCAACACAGTCACCGAAGCAAGAACTGGAGTAAATGTCGAACAGGGCATTACATTCTCCTCCCCTTAAGAAAGCATTGTCCTCGATGTGACATAACACTGAAGGAAGGAAAATGCAGTAAGTAACAAGGAATAGATAAAGAAAAAAGTACACCCTATGGTTAAAATTTCAGTCGTTAAAGCACAGCCACGGGGTAGCCTTAGAAACATTTATGGCAGAATGTTTAACTTTCAAAGTTCTGTGAAGATTGGCAGTTCCCTCTTATTCATTATTTAATTAGTCTCTTTCCATTTACATTATTCCTAATTCAAGTTCTTTAAAATTTCATTGTTGTAGAATTTTAGTTTATTCATTCTTGTGGGTGCCCAACATGAACTGCTATCACAACACCCTACCAGGGTCATACACAACACTAATGATTCACAAACATAATTTTACATACTTTCATGATGGTACCACACCACAAGAGCTTAACCAAATTATGGAAGAGAACATACATGGTCCACATAACATAGTAATTGTCACACATCTATGACTGACATATAATACTCAAACAAAAGTGTACTACAACAGCCTAAAATTCCCACAATTCCATAGATGAAGATTTCACATAACTCAGAAGAAACGCTATATGTACATAGTGTACAAAAGAGCATCAACGCCATATCCGCAACATCACAAGACATATATAGCTAACATGAGTAACACATACATCATAACACCACTCCCAAAACATCACACACAACTCAACATTTCTCCCAAAGCATTAATCACACAGACTGAAAATTCTTATGCCTCCCTCAAGTCTCTTATGCCTCCCTCAAGTAGTAATAAATAAAATAAATTTTCCTTTTCACTCCCCAAAGAGGTCAGTTTCCCTATGGCCCTAGGCACATAGAGTCCAGACACCCCTAACCCAAGTGACATAATAACTCATGGTTCAACAACCCGCTAGTTATCTGTAACTCCTTGGGGCGTAACCCCATACAAAAAAGTGGGTCCATAGGTCCAACCATTCCATGGTGCATCCCATGACCCTATTCCACACATCATGACAATAGAACCAACATAGCAATCCGATTCAAATGCCAAGTGGAAAAGTACAAGCCTTGGGCAAGGCTGTAAAAACTTTTAAATTTTAAATGAAGATCCAAATCCAAGAAAAAAAATGGCCAAATAGCCATAGTTAGTGCAAAAATCCACATGTTAGTACCATAAACAAAGAAAATGCCCAAAAATATTAAACATGGCAATCAAGAAAATTGAAAACTTGCAAAAATAAAATCCTTAAATTAAAATAAAATAAAAAGTTCAATAAATAAATAAAATACATATATAAGTATAGCACATTACGATGACTATGTGGCCTTATGTAGCCACCAAGGGGGTACTCAACGAGTTTCTGGCACTCGCAACATCGAGCCTCAGCTCATAAAATAACATATCAATAGTACAACTTTCATCATCTCTATCTGAATCATCCCGCCACCACTTTGACAAGGCTAAACATAGTCATAGCTACACTTAGGTTGCATCCATACAACAACCACAGAGAGAGAGAGAAAAAGGAGCACAGGTTGTCATCTACCGAGCCTAAGGTTAGCTTGAGTTATTGGCCCATGGTACACATTCCCTCACTCCAAACATACACTTTTACCGATTTCCCTCAGGGTCAGTTAGCATAAGGTTCACAACATAACATGTAACTACATCACTAACACAATGGTGGTTCATGCACATTAACCATAATGTATTACTCAAGGTACCAATACATGGTATATCACATACATTACATTCATAGTTTACAACACACCACATCACCACATGCTACACCCAAAGTGCAATCACTGTACGATAGGGATCATATACCCACCTTATGTCCCTAAATCACGACATGAATCATTACATTTTATATGAATTAAATTATGATGAGCACAATTACAAACATACAATTAACTTCTATATAACATGGAAATATACACATTTCTACACAAATTATAATGACATCATTAAGAAATCCAGTTCACTACAACCAACCTGGTCATACAACATATCAGCACACCCACACATCACAAATGCCAAAAGGATCCAACACTCTAAAATCAACAATCACATTTCTTCCACACACACAAAACAAAACAATGTTTCACACTCAAATTCACATAAAATTCCTGGAAAGGAGAGATAATAATCCCATCTCCAACACATAAACATGCCAATAGTGTCACACTAGGTGACATCCACAACATGTGTGCTCACAATATCACACTTACAACATAGTTCAAATCACACTTATATCACATTACTCTTCCAATATCCACCACCATCATGTAACACCATCAGGTTACACCATCACAACTCTAATCTATCCCAGATATTTGAGAGCGTGAACCTTTGCTCTGATACCAAGTGTAATGCCGACTAAAACACACACAACAACAACACTGAAACTTGGATAATTTTTTTTTCACTTACTTGGATTTTAAATGATGACATAGGTGACCAGAACGGGCTACTACCAACTCTAATCAAAATTGACACAACTTTGACCACATAGGTAACAAGGAAACATACGACACCCAACATGAACAATTCAATTTTCTCTTCGACAAGACACATCATAAGAGTCCAAACACAAAATACAATTATAAAACCCAATCATGCACATAGATCTTAACAATTCCCTAGAATCTACAGTAGTGGAAGTATAAACTAGAATAATCCAAATCAAAACAAAATACACACACATAACACAGCATGTACCATGGTTCACCCAATGTGGGCTACGTCCACCAAAGATAGAGATCTCATATATATAATACAACAAGAGTACAAACCAACTCTTTAATACAAGAGTATAATGCATCTCTCCAAGAGTATCTCCTCTCCTCCAGATCTCTAAACGGATCTCCATGAGTGCACTACAACTGTGCCTCCAAACACCACCAATAGATCTCACATAACCAGGAACTACTGCATCTCTGAACTGCTACCAAGTTCTTTGTGGATCTGCAACAAGACCTCTTCACATGGGTCTACCATATGTGCAACTATGACTGTGCACCAAGAAGTAAGTATGTCTCTCCATCACTGCATAACTTGTGCAAACATGAAGACAACCTCCTCTACAATATCTAGATCTACATGGATCTATAATACAAGATCTCACAACAACTTGTGGATCTAACAATATAAGACTAGATCTACATGGATCAACAATACATCATGATCTCATGGATCTACAATACAAGATCTCACCAACATGTGGATCTACAAGAAGAAACTCTATGTGCTTTGCATACTATGCAAGCCATTACAATGAGACAATAACTATACAAAGAAAATACAGTAGAAGATGTTACCCTCTTCTCACCATTCAGATGTACCTGTTATTTCCTTCTGTCTAGCTCCTTTCCATGGAGACTTTGTCTTCATGTAACCTGTTCTTTCTTTTTCTTCTTCTTCTTTATCATCATCCTCTCAATCTAGGAGAATCAAGGATCTAAGTCAATCCTTCTCTTAATTCTATTTCTAAACCCTAGCTTTTATGCTTATATAGTCATTTATAAACTTAGGGCACTTAGCCATGCAATTACATCCAATAAATCTACTTTAATGCTAAAAATAGATTTAATTCCTAAGAGTTAATTAAAACATCATCACACAGGTAACCGATGATGGTTACCCTGACCGATGGTGGTTCATCTGCTAACCAATGGCGGTTAATATGCAAACTGATGACCGGTAATTATATTTAGATCGATGGCGGTTAATATGCTGACCGATGGCGGTTAATATGCTGACCGACACCGGTTACTGTGTAAACCAGCCACATGTAATGCATGCTATCTATGAAGCAATTCAACTCCATAACCTAACAATCTCCCACTTGGAGATAAATTGTTGAACCTATGTACATGTACCTGTACATCACTGTCCTTTACACACCGTGAAGACCATCTATTCTTTCCTTCAACAATTCTCTCAAAAATAAAACTAGGAAGATCAAACTATCTTCTAAAAACAAGAAGATAAAACCATGACTTACCAAACCTGCACAAAGCTACAACTGATTCGTGATAACCAAACCACAAGCTCCCACTGAATCATAAAACCATACCAATTGTTGATATTAGGCAATAAATCCAATCAAGCTCCTCATGCAACCAAGCCATCATGACTAACACACCTGCAAGAGCTCCCACTCAAACTGAAGTACTGAGCTTCAACTGCAACCATAGCCATACCTGTAAAACCAACCATGTTCTCCATCCATCTATCCATGTCTCCATGCAACCACCAATGCAACTGTCCAAAGACAAGTCAAACTGGAATATGCGAAAGCAAAACAAGATCCTAGGTAAAAACAACCCTGAATGAGTTCTACATGCAACAGTGGGTGATCAATCCACAAACACCTGCATAACTCAAAGAAATCCAAACACTGCATTCTGCAAATCCAACCCTGCATAAACAACTAGCATGTCCAAAACATTCATCTGTAGATAACATACCTATCAAGGAGTAACATAGTAATCAAGAGGAAATACAAACATCCCCTACTCATGCTCAAGGCATCTAAACTATGCTCATAGGCATCCATGTGCAAATCAAACATCTGCATCATCATAGACTCACAAAACTGAATCTATCCACATGTATAAACTCACCTATACATCCATCCATATCATCAGGCTCTCCAGAAGTGCCAAGTCTCTCACCGACTAACTCCAAAGCCATATATGAATCATGTGCTCATCAATGTCAATAACAAACAACCATGCTAATCCATGCAACTAATACCAAGTGCAAATACCAGCAAACATGTCATCAACATATTCACAAACCAACCAAGATGAAAGAAAAACAAGGGCACCATTTAAAAATGGTAAATAAACACTATTGTCAAACCTGTGACCAAACTGACCACGGTTTCCCCTAACCAACCTCCGACTGTATGACCAACCATGGTTAAGATGACCAACCACGGTTAACACTAACTGACACCGGTCTCTGTAACAGTCATTTTTCCCCTTTTCACCCTTCAAACTTTGAAAATTTCTCTATCATCTAAAACCAACTGAATCAACCATCAACTGCCATCCCTAAGGAATATCCAGGCACCATAAAATAATCCAGAAGTGACATCACAAAGCAATAAACTCAATATACCTGCAAATCCGTGACTACCCTCCAAAACCCACTAGTGCCTCTGCCACTCTGAATAGTAGCATTCTCCTCTCACTCTGCATGTGCATCATGTATCCAATCCTACAATTCCAACAACCATGGCTTGCTCCCACTGAACATGAAATTCCCTGCACTGCCTCTAACACCAAGCTCAAAAGCTAATATGTCAGTGAGAAATAAAACCAGATGAAAGAAAATATAAAATGATTCCCTTCTTATCAAAGAATACTTCTACATCACAGAAGTTTGGACTTCTTGTGAAGTAGGTGAATCAACTTCTTTTCATCCTGTGTACTCAACATCTTTCATTACTTGCAACTGTGTCTAACCATGACTTTTCATTGAGGATCTCATCCTTAGACTAGATATCCTTGTCCTCAAGATTCCACACAACCGGGAAATAAAAGTCAAACAACACCCAAAACATGGTGTAAATATGTGCACACTATCCAAACATAATATCAGTTGCTTCAAATGAAAGAAATAAAACATGAACCATATAGAGATACCTGACCCAAAGTCTCACTGGACTAACCAAGCCAACTCCATCCTCTTTTTGATCCAAACCATGAAGTGATCTGCACCATTCTACCTGTACACACTGTGCCAAAAACCTGATCCTCAAAAATAGAACACTAAATCAATCATGCCCTCTTCTACTGTAAGAAACCATGTGCAAACTCACTTTCACAAAGACGACCATCGGTTTCCTGACCTACCATGTGACCGACGTTGGTTCCCTGATCAACATCAATGCTGCTGGAACTAACACAATGCCAAAAAATTGGCATAGGTCACCAAACCAGGTGCCTACTTCAACCAAAGATGATAGTTGTGTTGAGCCAGTCATTTCAAGAAGCACCCAACCTTGCACAAAAACTTAACAACAATAATACATGCAATAAAAATGCACCAAGATGAAATACATCACCTTACCAGCACCAAGATACTCAACCACATCTTCAACTGAAGAACATGTTTCTATGATGGAAACCCCATCTTCATTCTGTGCTACTGTATTCAGCTTCTCTAATGAAGCCCATGCATCTAACTGCACCAAAGGATGCATAACTGCCCCTTTTCTCTCATTCTCAGATCTAGATCTGTAATCCCAAACATGCATGTGCAACCTAAATTATATAAGCACTGCAATACCAAGATAAAACCATACCTCAATAACCGGATCTGTAATCTGACCAACATGCTTGTGCCCCCAATAACCAAGGGACACCTCAACAAACAAGATACATTCCATGCATCTTCTCAATTTTCCATATCTGTGATTTTCTATTTATAACTAGGCTTCCTAGTAACCGACCATGGTCACCCTATAACCAACCACGGTTACCCTATAACCGACCACGGTCACCCTGCCGACGTCGGTTGCCACTTAACCGATGCCGGTCACTATAATTTCTAGCAACCTTACTCTTCCAGATCCCACTTGAGATTAAATCTCTTCCTGTGATCTTCACATCAAGAAAAAAAAACCCTACTCTCATACACCTGTCAGTAAAACCACTAACAATATACTGAAGCAAAACCTTTCTCTGAAATAACCAAGATAATCAAGCTCTGATACCAGTTGTTGGGAATTCGGGACTGTGGAATAGTGCTATGATTAAATAACAAACCCAATCATGCACACAGGATCTTAACAATTCCCCATAATCTACAGTAGTGGAAGTATAAACTAGAATAATCCAAATAAAAAAAAAATACACACACATAACACAACATGTACCGTGGTTCACCCAATGTGGGCTACGTCCACCAAAGATAGAGATCTCATATATATAATACAACAAGAGTACAAACCAACTCTTCAATACAAGAGTACAATGCATCTCTCCAAGAGTATCTCCTCTCCTCCAGATCTCTAAACAGATCTCCATGAGTGCACTACAACTGTGCCTCCAAACACCACCAATAGATCTCACATAACCAGGAACTACTACATCTCTGAACTGCTACCAAGTTCTCTGTGGATCTGCAACAAGACCTCTTGCATGGGTCTACCAATGTGCAACTATGACTGTGCACCAAGAAGTAAGTATGTCTCTCCATCACTGCATAACCTGTGCAAACATGAAGACAACCTCCTCTACAATATCTAGATCTACATGGATCTATAATACAAGATCTCACAACAACTTGTGGATCTAACAATATAAGACTAGATCTACATGGATCAACAATACATCATGATCTCATGGATCTACAATACAAGATCTCACCAACATGTGGATCTACAAGAAGAAACTCTATGTGCTTTGCATACTATGCAAGCCATTACAATGAGACAATAACTATACAAAGAAAATACAGTAGAAGATGTTACCCTCTTCTCACCATTCAGATGTACCTACTATTTCCTTTTGTCCAGCTCCTTTCCATGGAGACTTTGTCTTCATGTAACCTGTTCTTTCTTTTTCTTCTTCTTCTTTATCATCATCCTCTCAATCTAGGAGAATCAAGGATCTAATTCAATCCTTCTCTTAATTCTATTTCTAAACCCTAGATTTTATGCTTATATAGTCATTTATAAACTTAGGGCACTTAGCCATGCAATTACATCCAATAAATCTACTTTAATGCTAAAAATAGATTTAATTCTGAAGAGTTAATTAAAACATCGTCGCACATGGGTAACCGATGATGGTTACCCTGACCGATGGTGGTTCATCTGCTGACCAATGGTGGTTCATCTGCTGACCAATGGCAGTTAATATGTTGACCGATGCCGGTTAATATGCTGACTGACGACGGTTAATATGCTGACCGATGCTGGTTACTGTGTAAACCACACTTAGGTTTTTCTTGACGAGTTTGACAAAAGTATACAAATTACATCTACAATGGGTGAGATAGATTGAATGGTTTCAAAACAAATTCCTCCTACTTATGATGACCTTATTATCTTCGAAAAATCTAATCATTGATTTCAACTTAGGATCATTTAGGTACTCACCATAAAAGGGTAGTCTTGAGTAGTTTAGCTTGGGGAAACACAAGGTATATATATATTTACAACATAGTTTCTTCTTTATTCACTTAAGGGCTCAAATGCTATCAAGAAAATCACATCTTCATTAATTATTTATTTTATAGGAAATTTTAACCCTTTAAAAACTAACCTAGTGTAGAGTTAATGTCATGACTTACAAGCTTTGCCAGGCACAATTTCACTCAAAAAAAAAAATTACCATTACAAAAATAAAGTAAAATTATTTTGACATATGACTACGACAAAAGAAAGTAACAACATTTATGAAATAGGCTATACAATTCTTAGAATTTATATAATACATTAGAACCACTCGTAACAAAATGGTGATAATTTTTTTTTTTTTTCCATTATAGAAAACTACAAGTCAAGGTTTCAAAAGTTGTGACACCATTACTCCACCAAAAATTATACTAAGGAAACCGATCCACTTCTATAATTCTATGAAACTCATTCTAGGGTTTTACAATAGAATAAGCATACATATAGAAAAAATTCATAACCAAGATTGAAACAATATTCTACAAGTCTTTCCCTCATCTACTCACAAGAACCATCTATAAAAATTATCCACCTGATCTAGTTCATGAGAATTGAGCATGATAAACACTATAACATTAATACATTGTGTTGTTATCTAACTATTTCAAAGAGAAGAACATTGTTGTTTACAAACATATGCCAAGTTTCCAAAACAAGAGTAATTAAAAGGCTTCCCAAAAGGCTACAATGTCATAATTAGAAAGGAAGACACTATCTCTATTTGAGTATCATTTTCTCATAGAAGGAGTTAAATAAACTATCATAATTAATTCAAACTATATCACAATAATGATAATCAATTCAACATGATAACATTTCGAAAATCAACTAGTTACAAGAAACGAATTAGTTCAAATCCTAATATGTCCCTATTAGTTCAAGTTAATTTACCAAGCCAAAGATTCACTATATCCCAATTAGTTCCCAATCAATCAATCAAAATGAAATGATCTAAATACAAAATGAATTAATAATAATAGGATGTTTTCCCTATAATAATTAATTTTATACCAACACAAAAAACAAAACAATGGATCAAAAGCACAAACAACCCAACATGGACCACATATTGTCCTAAACAATCCTACTATCAAAAAACCTTATTCTAATCCAAGAGAATGCCTTAAGAATAGAAGAAACTTTACAATACCAAAATATAACTATTGTATATCCTACAGGAGGTCTACTCAATCATTCACAACACAGAAAAAAACATAGGATATGGATCTTATAAAGGATATGCCAAAAAACAAGCTTATATCAAACCTATCAAATAAACACATAGCCATTCAACAATATGACAACAAGAATGTCGTATACACAACATGAATCACAATAAACAATCAACAATTTAATTTCCCAAGTACTCCCATATCTAAGCTCCATGAGGATGAAATTTAAACAATTTCAGGGAGAAAAATGAGAGTATTGTCTTACACATAAAACCAAGATCCTAGTTTAAGAATTAACAACTTCCATAATAATGATCAAGTAGATCTCACATCTTCCAACATATTTGAAACAAAATCAAGGTATGAAGAAGAGTATTTACTCCAAAATTTAAGCTATGCCGAAGATGTGAGTACCATCTCAAGGAGACATTTGGTAGGATCAACTACATTCCTCAAAACATACAAAAGTCACCAAGGAATCAAAGATGATCCAAATCATAAGAATTTGCAAATATGAACAATAATTGTTACCAAATTATGATGGTCAAGTGTGACACTCAAAGACTACCAGTTCTTCAAGGGAACAAAAAAAAGAACTAAACCAGTTTGAGAGTAGTACCAATGTGGGTCAATTCACAAATTAGTCAAGTTAAAAAACAACTTTATCCAACCCGAGAAAGGTAAATAGAACCTGAAATGAACTGAAAATGATAGAGATAGAAATTCCATCATTCACCTATACATTATGAAATTACAGTTCTCAAACACTATTTCATGAATACCTGAAATGGGTCAAACAAGATCTCACAAAATTTCAAAAAGCTCTAAATATTAGATACCCAACATAAGCTAAAACAAAGGATTACAAACCGAAACAAGACTCTGAAAAACATGAACTATTGAATTGAGTCAAACAACAATATTTGACAAAACAACCAAATCGTAAGACCATCAGAATGAAATAGGAATTCCATTACAGGACCCCCCTTTTTAAATTATTATTAAGAACCAAGTCGACCCAACTAGTTATTATTAAAACCCAAAAAATAATACAAGAGGCTTTAATTAACACATCCATTCCTAACACCGGAAACTAACATCCTCCCAGAAATTTTGAAAGAGCAAGGGAAATAACAACCATACAATTAAACCATCACACGAGAAATTTTCAATAAAGAGCAGGGTCATTAATGAACATTTAAATAAAAACATAAGACTCAAGGGTATATGGCATACCATGCCTGATTTAAGCTCCCCAAAAGTCATGCACATGCTAAACAGGTTTTTCAACAGTATCTCTAGCCATCTCTACTATCATCTATCTTGTTGTGTGGTTCACACTCATCTCACAACCAAGTTTTTCATAGGCAGGGTATAGCTGTGGCATCGACTCCCCATAAACATAGATTTACAATAGAATGAAGGAAATGTGATCTCAAGGACTACAATGATTAAAATATGTGCACAAAATGGGTTTTTTCTATGTCTCTGATTCCACCATTTATGACCAACTGATGTCCAACCTTCTCATCCCACCTTTACAAACAGGCACACAACCAGAGCCCAGAAAAACATCTCTGAAACATAGAATGGACCTCCACCCAAGCATAATGGAGAAGAGACCAGAGTAGACCTTTCAGTTGCAGTGCCTTGGAAGGAATGTATGCAAAACATGGAAGATGATGCATGAGGAAGGTAAACTATTTGACAAAAACACGTCAAAGATATGTGGTCTCAGGAAATGCCATGAGTACATGATATTTTACAAACAAAACCAACAACAAAATAACCTTGATAACGAGAAACATTTGCAGGCTACAACAGTAAGCTAGGGAAAAAAATTAAGGATACAACCATCAAATGAATGGTGTTAGCAGGTAAAAAGGAAAAAGGTGCTTCACCAACCCCAAATGAAATAAATAATATGATGTCTCCCTCCATCCCACACCAAACATGTCAAATAAAAGGCCATAAAGAGAATTGTTAGTGAAAAATAACAACACCTCTAATGGCCTCAGGTTTTGAGTGGGGTATCCGCTATGATTACATATCAATTGGACCATCACTTAAGCTATGGGACTTACAGACTTGAGATGGACCTCTCGAGAAGGTTGGTTCCTTCTTCCTAATCTACCTGCCACAAGCTACTCTAGCGCAGGAAAAACATATCTATCCTAATCTAACCATTCCAAGGAGACATGGAGAGAGAGACTAAAGAGAGCCTACACTAAGCAGTGATACAACCAGAAAGAAGTGGTGAGATACTCTCTTCTGAGGGAGGATGAAATAGGGGAAAAAGGAGATGAGGGATGTCACCATAAGGTGCATAGAAACAGATCAAAATATGCTATCGAAACTCCATGAACATGACATCTTACACCTAAAAACATGAAATACATGCCACAAGAATAAACAAAAACGTGAGAAGGGTTCGTCGCGATAACCACTAAAAGGATTCTGCTCTTGAGGTGCAGGGACCATTACATGGATGACCCAAAAATACTACATACACAGGAGAACCATCTCAAGGTGAATATCTGCAAATGAATCAGGTACAAATTGATGCCAGAAAAAGTGGGTAGTTCTATGTCTCTGATTCCACAATTTATGACCAACTGATGTCCAACCTTCTCATCCCCCTTTACAAACAGGCACCAACCAGAGCCCAGAAAACATCTCTGAAACATAGAAGCTGGACCTCCACCCAAGCATAATGGAGAAGAGAACAGGGGTAAACATTTCAGTTATAGTGCCTTGGAAGGAATGTATGCAAAACATGGAAGATGATAGCATGAGGAAGGTAAACTATTTGACAAAACCGTCAAAGATATGTGGTCTCAGGAAATGCCATGAGTACATGATATTTACAACAAAACCAACAACAAAATAACCTTGATAACGAGAAACATTTGCAGGCTACTAAACAGTAAGCTAGGGAAAAAAATTAAGGATACAACCATCCAATGAATGGTGTTAGCAGGTAAAAAGAAAAAGGTGCTTCACCAACCCCAAAATGAAATAAAATAATTGATGTCTCCCTCCATCCCACACCAAACATGTCAAATAAAAGGCCATAAAGAGAATTGTTAGTGAAAAATAACAACACCTCTAAATGGCCTCAGGTTTTGAGTGGGGTATCCGCTATGATTACATATCATTGGACCATCACTTAAGCTATGGGACTTACAGACTTGAGATGGACCTCTCGAGAAGGTTGGTTCCTTCTTCCTAATCTACCTGCCACAAGCTACTCTAGCGCAGGAAAAACATATCTATCCTAATCTAACCATTCCAGGAGACATGGAGAGAGAGACTGAAAGAGAGCCTACACTAAGCAGTGATACACCAGAAAAGGAAGTGGTGAGATACTCTGCTGAGGGAGATGAAATAGATGGGGGAAAAAGGAGATGAGGGATGTCAAACATAAGTGACATAGAAACAGATCAAAATATGCTATCGAAACTCCATGAAACATGACATCTTACACCTAAAAAACATGAAATACATGCACAAAGAAACAACAAAACGTGAGAAAGGGTTTAAGATAACCACTAAAACATAATTTTATTGCTCTATGAGGTGCATGGACCATTACATGGATGATCAGAGGCACAAACATTCTGCTAGGCATAGGAGAAGGCTTATAGTGCAAATGAAGTTGGGAAGAAAAATTGACAGAGTTTTCCCACACCAAAATGTCTCTCCTCTCAACTGAGATGTGTTTATAATATATAGACGATGAAAACCAGAGAGAAAGAAGAGAAAATCAAGTCTGATCTTAAAGCTCAACCACCATTCATCAATGCCCTATAAATCCTCCTACAATCTATTAATTCTGGTTCCTCATGTCTTTTTGGCATGCTGGAGGAGGGAAGATGACAATTATAGATTAGATCTGGGGTAGTTGAAGCAAAATGATCCTTCATTAATGCAATGAAAGATGTTTTCCTAATTTTAACCCATCAAATCCTACTGAAAATAATATTTATGCTTTCATGGCATAGAGGAGGTCGAGATCTTTCCAACAGTACCAATTATTTTGAATTTAGAGAAGTGGATCAAAAGATATGCCCATTTGAATATTTGAATCGAATCCATACAAAAATAGAAAAAAACCAGTTTTACAAAAATGGATCTGCAAGCTTGAAATTCATTTGGCACCTTTTGTGACAAAATGCAAAATTATAAAATCTTCTCGCAGCACCACAGGCCTGAAATAAACTTTTTCCCAAAAGCCACTGCAAGTCTGCAACCTTCTCATTTTCCATTTGGGGAAAAAAAAAAATCTTCTCGGGCTTATGGGCCAGCACTTGTAAACTATGCTTTTATGAAAGTTGTAAAAAAAAATCTTTTGCGGCCCTGCAACTTTACATTTCCCAAAATTCATATCTGGGCCCACCGGCCCCCATTTTCCACTTTGGTGAAAGTCTTCCCTAGGCCTACCGGCCTGCTTTTGGAAAACAATCTTTCCAAGGCCTACCTTCCCACTTTGACCTAAAACATGGCCACATGTATAGCTGGTGCACGTTTTGGGGACCACCTTCAGAGTTGATATTTGAAGTTGCACCGAGTCGACATGTGGCACCTTCTGCTGGCTCTTCCCCATTTTAAATTTTAAACTGCCGACTCTGTCTCATTTTTGGACCTCAGACATGTGGAAGCCTCACGCTCATTTAGGGACTTCCTTTTGGGCTATGCCTTTGAAATATTTTCGATGAGAAAGATGGAGGCTTCGCACTTGTTTGGGGTATGCCTCTAGATTCTATTCTTGGAGTTGCGCTGATGAGTCATGTGGAATCTTTCGTCGATCCTTCCATACTTAGCCAATTCTACGACTAACTTTGTCTCCTTTCTGAATCTGACCATGTGGTGAGCCTGTGCTCACTTGGGAACCCACTCTTTAGACCTAGCCTTGGTGTTGAACCGATGAGACACATGGAGGTTTCTACCAATCCTTTTATATTTAGGTGATTCAAGCTTTCTCCTATCTCGGTCCCTGACTACATGGAAAACCTACGCTTGTTTAGGGTCTCCTTTTTGGATTCTATCCTTGGAGTTGTGCCGATGAGGCATGTGGTACCCTCTATGGGTCTGTGAATTTTCAACGGCCGATGAGATCTCCTTTAGACCTGGGACATGTGGAATCTTCATGCTCATTTGGGAGTCTTCCTCTGGATTTCAATTCTGAAGTTGCACTGAGCTAACACATGGTTCTTTTCACTCGTTTGGACTTTTCAACAGCCAAATATGTCCCTTTTAGGACCTAGGACATGTGGAAGCTCTGCACACATTTGGGGTCTACCTTTTGATATGCCTTTTTGGAATTGTGCCAAGCTAATGCGTGACACCTTCTACGAGTCTTATGTTTGGCCCCGAGTCAACTCGTATGTGGCTAAGTCTTAAAACTTCAAGCCTTTCACCATTTTCCTCTTGTGAGCCTCTTATTTCTTTAACGTCATTTAATTCTTCTCTAACCCTCATCCTCTATTGTAGAGTCTCACCTATAAGTTGACTGTTGGATTTGAAATGTGGGCTCGCACTAATGAGCCGACCCTTCGATTATCTCCTGTGTAAGGCCATGTTTGATCAATTTTATCCATGGGAAAAAATTTGGAAAAAAGTTTGGGGAATCACAAGGACATCTGCCTACTAGATGAAATGATCAGTTGACTTGAAGCATCCATTGGGTATGGATTTTTCCTAGTAAACACAAATCTGATCGTTGAATGGACTGTGCATGAGCAACAAAAACACCAAACACAAACTATGCACAAAATTGAAAATCATACATGCTCCAAGTGGAACATGCAGATTGTGCAAAAGCACTTGTTCTACTAAAGAAAAATATAATGCTACTCCTTTACTAACCCTAACTAGCCAGAAGTAAAGGGAACTCAAAAAAATCATGCAACTAATAAGGAGAAGTAGCTTCCATTTCTCAGAAAGGGAATCCATGCAAATTATTTGACATTGAATATGGCTACTTGTATGAGTGAAAAATTGACTATAAGTCAATCCTCTAATCAAATCATCAAGGTGTTAGCTAGAAGCAAGAAAATTCCTCTTTTAATAGTTCTTCATTTACATTGAAGAGGAATTGCCACTGATCCTTGGTACTTTTGACCTCATCCTCATTCCCCAAAGTTGGAATGACTGGCTTTGGCTTCTTCCTTTGCCCTAATGAAGCCAGTAGTAACTGATTAGGGAAGGTCTAGTTCTTTGAATTTTGCCATGGTTCTAAATTTCAACTCCAAAAATGGAGTCTTCTGGCCGACCTTTCTGGGTGGATGGTGTGAGAGAGATGATGACTTCCCCTTTCCCTTTCCCTTCCTTCTCCTATTAAGAACATGGAAGATTCATACCTTCCAACCTTGGTTCACAAGGGCTGTTATGAAGTGTGGGATGCTATCCTTGGATGCTCTCCTCCATGACAATGGACTCATGTGCTTGGAAGGAGGACGATGGAGGAGAAAATAATGTGGTATCCTTAGGTTCCTCACCATCGAAGCAATCCTCCAAGTTTGATAGATATTCTACCTCCTTGTTTTTTCCTACTGCATGTGCTCGACCTCCTCCATAATGTTCTCCTGATCTGGAACTTGCTCACCATGGTTCCCTTCATCCTCAAACTTTAAGTTTGAAAGATCAAACTCTTATTTAACATAAAAGTTCAAAGTGGATGAAGTGGCAGGAAGAAATTAAGTTTCTTCTGTGGCCTGGTCTGCACCTAAAAAATTTTAGTACTGCATGGTCCTCATCCATCATGGGTTCATCAATCAAATCAGGCCCTTAAAATGAAAGAAAAAAATATTCAATAATTTTTTTTTTTCACTAAGTGGCCTCAGATTTGATTTGATCTCTCCTAGTTGCTCCTCTTCAATGGGACTTGGAGCTGGTTTTTCTTCCTCCTTAACTGGTTGTGTAGCTTGGATTAGATAAGTATCCTCTTCAGACAAAGTGCCATTATGGACATTACATCCAAAGAAAACAGATTAATGATCTTCTCCTTCTTCTTGTTGCTGTTATTCTTTTACAAACTTAGCATTAGCCACCACTGGGTCTTCATCCTTGACCTCCTCGTTGGCTTAACCATCAAGGGGATCTATGAAAACCCAAATCTGGCATCCCAACTCTTCAAATTTTCTATCATTTCCTCTTTGTTAGGTTCCTCTTCTTGTTTTTCTCCTTGACTGGTCTTTGTAATCTCTTCCCCACATGGAATTGGGAAGGGAGGAGGAGGATTTGATGGGATTTCAACCTGCTTTGTAATTGTTTGCGGTGGTTAGGGAAGTGGAACTAATTTTTTGTTTGGAGGGGATGACTACTTGGAAGGGAAAAAGGCAGAAGAATTGAGATGAGATGGAATACTAGGACATGGAGAAGGGAAAACAACATTTGGGGAAACAAGTGAGGTGCTTGAATCTTGACCACGAGGAAATTATAAAGTTTAGGATGGAGAAACGGGAGCATAAGAAGCTGGTGATTGAATTACCCATTGATAAGGTTTTCTCGCACTTTTCTCATATGCCTCAATATCCTTAATCCATTGTGCAAGGTGAGGAAACATTTCAGCCATGAAATCAAGCTTCTCCCGAGGGCTGTAATGTCTTGGCATAGGGCCGAACCATGGACAAGGTTCCCTATAGCCAATTCTGAACCCTTTCATCTGAGTTGCGATCCTTGATTATACCATGCGAGCCTCCAATTTTTGAATCTCCTCATGTGATTCAACATTCTCCATGTAATTGATTTCGCTACATAAATATCCCTCTTGGCAGGTTCCATGGCCGAACTGATCCTGGTACTTCCCATAGGGGTAGCCATAGTGATTCCAAATCTGATCATAATGCTGATCTAGAGGAGTCATGAAATACATTGGAGGTGGTATGCACTGTTGTTGCTGCAAGTGTGAGTTCTAAGATGGAAATGAAGTCATGATTGCACAACTTCATGGAATGGAAGAAAAAGAAATATGTGGAAAGAAGAATGGGTGGAACTAGATGGAAGGAAAGTCTATAACTCAGAGAATGGGTTATTGCCAGATGGAGTCTCCAGATATGCTTTGCATGTGACTCAAAAGGTAGAATCTCACAAAGAACACATCAACATGATGAAATAAAGTGGTATGGTGCTTTAGACCTATCCCATCAGGTGTACTAAAACTTTTAGGTGGTTGCACGGTGGCTTAAGATTTGTTGTTTGATAATGAGACACCTTGAAAAGATGAAAAAATATAACCTCAGTGTCCCACTGGGTGTGTAGAAACTGTTAGGTGATCACATGGTGGCTTAAGATTTAGTATTTGATAATGAGACACCTCAAAAAGATGAAAAAATCTAACCTCAGTGTCCCACCAGGCGGGCCAAAAATATTAGTGTAAAATCACAGCACCCCGGAATGGCCTTGGGTCTAAGTGGGGCATCTGATGTTATTACACAAACTTTGGACCATCTCTCAAGCTATGGAAATTTTGAACCTGAGATGGACCTCTAGAGAAGGCTAGTTCCTGCTTACTAATATACTTGCCACAAGCTACTCTAGCACAAGAAAAAACCTATCTAATCCTAATCTAACCTTCCAAGGAAATAGGGAGAGAGAGAGGGTGAAAGAGAGCCTACACTAAGCGATGATACACTAGAAAATGAAGTGTTCAGTTGCTCTACTAAACAAAGATAGAAATAGGTAAAAAAAAATATGAGGGATGTCAGATAGATGTGACACAGACCCTGGTCAAAATCCACCATCAAAACTTCATGAAACATGACATATTACACCTGCGAACATGAAATACATGCACATGAAGCAAAATAAACATGAGAAAGGGTTGAAGAACACCAAAAAACATGATTTTATTTGTCTATAAGATGCACGGACCATTACATGGATGATAAAAGGTAGAAATATTCTTTCTAGGTGTAGGAGAAGGATTACAGCTCAAATAGATTCAGGAAAAAAATTGACAGAGTTTCCGCACACCCAGAATGTCTCTCCTCTCAAATGAGAAGTGTTTACAGTATATAGATGATGAAAACTAGAGAGAAAGAAGAGAAACTCAATTCTTCTCTTAAAGCTCAACCACCAACCATCAATGCCCTATTAATCTACCTAAAATATTTCAATTATTGTTTCCACATGTCTATTTGGCATGTTGGAGAAGGAAAGATGGAAAATCTATATCATATCTGGGTAGTTGAAGTAATCGGATCCTTCATTAATGGTATGAAAGACATTTTCCTAATTTTCACCAATTTAATCCTAATAAAAATAATATTTTATGCTTTTGTGGCTTAGAGGACGTTGAGATCTTTCCAACGGTACCAAAATTTGTTTAATTTTGAGCACTGGATCAAAAGATATTCGCATTTTAATAGTTGAATCGAATCTGTACAAAAAAGACAAAAAACCAGTTTTGCGAAATAGATCTGCAGGCACGAAATTCACTTGGCGCCTTTTACGACAAAACAAAAAATTATAAAAACATCCTACAGCCCCACAAGCCCGAAATTCAATTTTTCCCAAAAGTCCCCATAACCTCGTAACCTTCTCATTTTACATTTGGTGAACAAACCTCCTTGGGCTTGCAGTCCCGCACTTGCAAACTATGCTTTTATGAAAGTTGCAAAAAATGCAAAAAAAAACTCCCATGGCCCTGTAACTTTTGGACACATGGAAGCCTCATGCTCATTTAGGGACTAGCTTTTGGGCTGCACCTTTGAAATTGCACCGATGAGACACATGGAGGCTTTGTTCTCGTTTGGGGTCTACCTCTGGATTCTATCCTTAGAGTTGTGTCGATGAGACATGTGGACACTTCCTTTGGCCCTTCTAGAATTAGCTGATTCTATGACCAGTTTTTTCCCCTTTTTTACTTTGACCATGTGGCAAGCCTGCACTCATTTGGGAACCAAGTATTGGGATCCATCCTTGGTGTTGCACTGATGAGAAATGTATAGGGTTCCGCTAGTCCTTTTATACTTAGCTAATTTAGGCTTGGTCCTCTCTTGGTCCCTAACTACATGGCAAGCCAACACTTTTTTGGGGTCTCCATTTTTTATTCTATCCTTCGATTTGCGTCGATGAGGCACATGGAACCCTCTGCGGGTTTGTGAATTTTCAATGGCCGATAAGACCTCCCATTAGACCTGGGACACGTGGAAGCTTGGAGCTCATTTGGGAGAATTCCTCTAGATTTCAGTTTTGAAGTTGCGTTGAGCTGACATGTGGTTCTTTCCACTCATTTGGATGTTTCAATGGCTAACTCTATCCCTTTTTCAAACTTGGGACATGTGGAAGCTCTGCACACATTAGGGGTCTCTGTTTTGATGTGCCCTTTTGGAATTACATCAAGCTAATGTGTGGCACCTTCCACGAGTCTGATATTTGGCCCTGAGTTGACTTGTATGCAGCTAAGTGTGAAAAAATTTCACCCATCCCCATTTTTCTCTTGTGAGCCTCTAGTTTCTTTAACATCATTTGATCCTTTTCTGACCCTACTCCTCCATTATAGAGTGTTGCCTATAACCTGACTATTGGATTTGAAATGTGGGCTCGCAATACTAAGCTGACCCTTCAATTATCTCCTATGTAGGGTCGTGTTTGATTAATTTTACCTGGGGAAAAAATTAGGATAACAAGGAGAAAAATAATCCAAAAAACTCACGCCAAAACTAGAATAAATTTCCATAAAGAATGGCATGTCGGTGGTAAAAACTGGTGGTTGAATACTTCAAGAAAATACTAAACAAGACACCACTTCCTAAATAAAGGTGCCACTAACAAAAAAAAATCTCCTCTTTAGCGTGAATCGAGGCTTGGGCATGAGAACGATCAATAATAAAATAAAATACCTTAAAGGTAATTAATAATTATATTGATAAGAATTGACACTAAAAACAAATAATCGTCAATCAAAAAATTAAATTATAATATTATAAGTATCATTATTTTTATGATTTTTACGACTTAAAAAAATAATTATCAATCATATTAATAATGACCAACAAGCAAGCTCAATAAAGCGAAAACAAGATTTTCCTTCAATAGGATAATTGTACATAACACTACAAGGTCCACAACTAGAGGTGTCGACTACGACTTAAGAAGGCAAGATGGAGAAGGAGGGTTATAATTCTTCATTGTGACAAGGACGAAGTCGACTAATGGTTAATGGGAGCACACACACAACCTTCCCACACTTATCAACAGGGTTGTCGGGGCAAGAGCTGGGGTAATGTTGATAGGGGAATTATAGATGCAGTACTAATTTTTCATACATGGGAACATGGAGTTCCACACAATATTTCTTTTAAAGCCCTTTAGGTATGGATCCAGCTCCCTACCCTCTAGTTGGAGTTTTGAGAATTTGAAATTTTCATGGATGTGGCCAGATCTATGGGGGTCCTGATCACTGTAGATCCTTCTACCAAGGCAAGATCGAGATTAGTGTTTACGAGGCTGTGTATTTTAAATCCAAATGGTAATAAAATACCGAAGAGGATTTTTATGAACTCTCTGAAATGATCTTGAGAACAAAGAATAGAAGAAAAAAGTTGTAGGCTTTATTGTTCTAAGAGGTACAGGGTGAGAAGCATTCTTGTTGCTTTCTCTAGGGCCAAAGGATCAGGTCTGGGGTGTGAGGACACAGGAAAAGTCTTAGAGAATGAAAAATAGTCATGACCGATATGAATGATGAAAAGCATGAAGAACCTCTTGACGGTGACCATGGAAATGAAAAAAATGGAAAAAATGGAGATATGGAGTTACCGTAGAAGTCTAGTGTTCATGCAGTAGAGGTCAAGTAGGTACTTCCAGAAGTGATAATTGCTTGTACTTCAGGAGTTGTTTCTCTTGGTGGTTCACCTACAATTTTTTCCTCTACAGCTTATGTTGAATCAACGTGTGTTTCATAATTAGATAAGTATGGGGTCTTGAACCTAGGTTGAATATGGTTTGGCGTTGGTGAAGGGTGGAGCCGATCATGACCTGGTGGAATGGGGGGAAGGGTAGGAATAAAAATTTAAAACTTATCCCACGTTGGGTGGTCAGGAAATTGATGCTGACAGATTTGCAGTGGTTGGTTCATGCTGAGATGGTCGAGCATGAAATCAATAATAAATCCCTGACATGTTATCCTCTTAAGTCTAGCATAATTAACATTAATGTTTTTCCATTTACATAATGATAAAAATAGACACGCAACAAAAGAGAGTTCGGGGTATTTACTCAATTCATTTCATTTCATTCTTGAATGAAGGGAGGAGAGAGAAAGAGATAGGGAAGAGAGAGAAACACTATTTTTCTGAAAGTCATATTTCACACAGCAAGTCACAAGATAAAGTTTGAAACAATTATTTACAAGTCTTAATAAGTTTCTACGAAGGTTTTCTTACATTACTAGGGTCATATAGCTTTCATTTACATTTTCCTATTAGTTGCAAAGACACCCAAGCAAGTGCTTTCAAATAATTCTTCCAATAAACAAATTCAAGAAGGGGGAATTCCTACATGTCCACATATATACCAAGAATCCATAGGGACTGACAAGATTCAAAACTAGTTAATGGTGTACAATTAGTGAATTATTTTCTAGATCCACCAATCGTAATCGTCCAAGTTTTACCTAGTTGAACAGTGATCGAATGCCTATGAAACCCACTTTTTAAACTAATAAGAAATGTGAGTTTCCAAAACAAAAGGTTCCAAGAAATTTTCTAGTAAAAATACTAGGGATTTTTGAAGGCGGAAAAGCATTTCATTGTTTAGGGACAACATTGTGAGTTGATACGAAACCTAGGTTTTCATTTTTTAACAACTTCCTAAAAGTGCAAAATGAGGTAACATGGCTCCTAGAGGAATGGAAGAGAGAGGAAAAATGTTTGATTGGGGTCAATCTAAAGCTTCGTCTCACTCTCCTCATAACAACAATCACATACAATGCTTAACACCTGTACCAAGGAATTTGGAGATGACCTAACAAAATTAATCCCTCATTTTGATATTTACTGGTTTTTACAAGGAAATGAACGACATCTGTACAAGGAACTCAACCTCAACTTGTCAATAGAAAGGGTGTTGTAGTAATATAGAGAGGTTATGAAGTTTGTTAGATCATCTCAAAATCAAGGTTTAAGTCCATGGTTGACTACCAAGGGATTATTTGGATTACACAAGTTACGATATAGCATTTTATTGTTTTTTTAAAAAAATTATTTAAAACAATCAAATGTATGATAATCCTAGGGTTTACAATTTTATTTCATTGTAAAATGGAAAACTAAAATATGAGAATTATGAAAGATAAAGAGAGATAAACCATTCCTCGAATTGATTGATGATAGAAGATAAGTGGTTTTGTTGTTCCATGAGCCGGTTGTAGTTGCTAGAGGGGTTTCAAATCCATTTTCACAAAGCCCATCTTGTATATCTTCTTTAATCCTCCATAATGAAATAAGTGTCTAGATTTGCTCCAACATTCTTCATAGGTCAAGGAGTTTGGGAGAATCTTAACCACAACCTCAACCTTCTTTTAAAAATGCTAACCCAACAAGTTAAATTCTCCCATTTCAAAGTTCATGGAGTTTCCTCCACATGGTTGAGTCAACTAATGGTTGAGGTTCCTACCAAGCAATCGAGAGATTCACTAACTCGCCCACAATTTGATACATACAACAAAAACTGGACAAAGAAACCATTTAGAAAAAATCTTATGGAAAAAACAATATAAGGCCATGTTTTGAAGATCCCATTTTCAGAGAAAAGGAGTTGCACGAAATGGTAAAATTCCCAAGTTGGGTACCTAATATCTTGCAATCATTGAGTTCCAAAACACAACATCTTGGCTAAATAATTCATTAAAAACTCTACTTGTATCCTCCATAATCTTGTTCTAGCCATACATTTTAATAAGAGCATTCCGAACTGAAAATCCTCGCTAAAAATGATTTTGAAAACATAATTATGAATCTTCTTACCCTGATCCTCGAATTTCGGATAACCATAAACAGTAAGGACATCAGAAAAACTAAACTGATTTTTTTCACACCATTTCTTATAGTCTAACCAACTAACTTCAGGATTTCCTTGACACGCCATTATGTGTAACCCCTGCAAGCATGGATTTCAATGAAATATGGTCTCATTCAAGAATTTTTTCAAATACTTGGAATGCTCTCTCGATACTCCCATAGTTATCTTAAGCTTGAATAAGAGTATTCTCAACACAAATATATACTCCGAATCTAAATTTCACAATGTGGGTATGCAAGTCCTTACTATATTTCAAAACTTCCATGTGAGTATACGTAACCAGAAGGTGGACAAAGTTTGACTAAGATCATTCTAATACATCCCTATGCAATTTAAAAAACAATTTTAGTGCCTCTACAGGATACCCACAACGAAGATATCATGTAATCATAGAGTTTCATCATGATATCCAACACAACTAAGAAGTACAAACATACCCAAATATAGTCTTATTGTAGGTGTAATGCAATAAGAGTTGGTCACACCAATAATAGAAAACCCTCCATTAAAATTGAAAGATTAATTTTTAATAAAATAAAATAATCTCACATGGTCGAGTGCATTTAATACAAACATATCTCCCAAGGCATTTTATAAGCAGATAATGCACCCAACTAGGAGTACATAATTCCTATGACTTCCACTGCAAATCAAATTTTTCCGTGAAATTCCTTTTTTTGAGGTACCCTATCAAGTAGTTCAAAGGCCATGTGTATGTTCCCACATTATGCATCTTTGTCTACTCGAGCATTTGTGACTACAACATCTGATAGATTTCCTCTATCTTTTATGCTTTGATAGATGTCCATACCCTATTCAAGACCTTGTATTTTTGCACAAGATGGGAGTACATAGGAAAATTTAAACGGATCATGTTGAATATCTATTTGTTACGTAGGTTAAAAAATGTTACTGTCTTGTGAGGAACCCTGTTTCTTTTGTACATTGTCATCACTGTAACTATCCAAATACTGCTAAATTTGTAATGTTGACATAGGTTTCAGCAAGGTTAATTCCTTTGGATCTCAAATAAAGTAGTTGAATTATTATGCGAGGGAAATGAAAAGTTTAAATTCCTTTATGGATGCCCATACCTTGTCATATTTCCTTCCACATGGAACCTCCTGATACATCCCACCATCCTCCACCAATCTTCTTTAAATTTTACCTAATTCTCCATAAATCCCTTCCACTTCCATTACACAGTCAACACACTTCACAATATATATATATATATTAATTTATGGTGGGCACTACACATGTAATGGATAAAACCCTAGATACATTAACTAGATCTTCATGCATATGATAGATAAAAAGATAAAATCAATGTGTGGTGGATTCAAAATGTCCTTGGTAATCAACCGCTTCACGCTATATCACATCATAAGAGGGAGAACATTCCATGCAACTTTCCTATTTTATGTGATGTTTCATACGTAAATGTAAGCTAACTGCATATCGTGTCATTTTGTCTCTTGAAACAAATTTTATTTGGCTAGCTATAGATAAAGTAATATGTACCCTACATGGGAAAGATATAATGTGTCTTCCCTAAGATAATAGAGTGATTCTCATTTTACGCAAGTAATTTTTGTAAAGTTTTGTTTTTATATTCTCTCTAAATGAATTTTATTCAAGAACTTTAGAGGATTTTAGATTGCGAAGATATACCCTTGAATCTCATTTTGAGTGATTTATATTAAATTAATGGATTCTTTTAAGGATTTTATTTTTCAAGAATATTTAGGATAGATTTGATTCCTTATGGAGAGTATTTTTGTGATATGATCTCTTGAGAATACTATGTGTGTTCTTAAGTGCATTAGACTATCCTATATAGGTTTATTATAGTTTTCACAATATGTTTGACCGATAATATAAGAAACATAGCAAATAAATATATCAAATTATGAACATATCCATTGGAGACATGGAGACAGGACCATACTTGTTGGACATTTAACCTCACTACAACTGTTTCAACTGTAGTATGGTTTTGGACAACAAGTTAAAGATAGTTTTGTAAGATTATAAGAATTAGATAAGGTATTGATACAATGCTTTGGATAAACACAATTGATTATATGAATGATAGAGAAATGATTATAGTAAATAAAGTGACATAACGGAGAGATAGAGAGATATGAAAATTAAACTTAGGATGTGTGTGTAAGTTAAAGTGTAGAGAGAAATAAAATTTCCATCACCAAATTAAAATTTTTCATTTTTATATGTTTACATTTTGATCCTTCCTTTAATTATAAAATGAAAATTGTATATTGAGAGAAATAAACACATGAGTTTGCATCAACACTTTTAATTTGATTATAGTTATTAATTTGACACTATTGTTGACATTTTCCATGATGAAACTTGCAACTTATAGTGTAATCAATGCTCATACAGTAAATTAAACTATAAATGAAACGTAATTGGAATTTTTGTAAATAAGAAAATATACATTTTAGAATAGTAAAATAAAGAGGAAAACTATACAAGAAATAAATTAATTCACTTTTTCAAGGAAGAAAATATCGAAGTTAGTGTACTCAATTATTCATATTTCTATTGATACGGTGAAGGATTGGGTGTTGATATAATTAGTCCACAATTTTGTTGTAGGAACAAAGGTAATAACGGAGTTGAGTAAACTCGACACAATACCAAGAAAATATGTGAAAATGGACATTTATCCTAAAGAACCCCAAAACAAGGAAGAATATCCTATATATTATCTAGCCACTTTTATATATTTCCATAAAATGATATGAAGGGTTTAAAAATGTTTTATGGTCATATTGGTATCTTAAAATCCCTCGTAACACACCAATATAAATGGATCCAATAGCAAGTATAAAATATCAATAATTTAAAATGTAATGAAATGTCTTTCATGCCCCCATCATGTGATGTAATTGTTGAGCCTAGCATATGAAAATGTCTAGTATAGATAGTGGAGAATGAAATTTTATGAATGCATACCACAAATAGACACTATTTCTTAATTATTTATATTTCAATCACCACATATTGCAATGGATTATAGAAAACCATACTCTGGAATATGTAACTTTTCCTTAAACGTATATTTGAAACTTATTATTACATTTCAAGATTTGATATTTCTTTAACATTCTAAAAATCCACCCTAGGGGGAAAAAATCATCTTGGGCCATATTATAACAAGATTTCATCCCTGTTGGATGGTTTATATCAGTTTCTGATTTCTATTTATTAATTTTCTAAATCTATTTCTAAGATTTTATTCCAATTCTAATTTTATAGTTGTGTCCTTAAATATATTTATTACACACACACATGTGTGTTTTCACATGTATGGACACACATGCATGTGTTTATAATACACCCCAACAAATTATCCCTCTTTTGAGGTACATAAGGTGTGGGGAGAGAGTGTGTGTCTCAAAATATGTGATATATCATTTTTGGATCACATGGAGGGATTCCTTTAATGAAAATTTTTATATCGTATTCTTGCAATGGGTTAATGTGGTAGAAACTGTGACATATACAGAAATATACAAGAAATAATGATAAACATAAACATTTGCAGTATCAGAGAAGTGCAAATTCAAATGAGTATACAAGTAGTATAACATATTACAGTACAATAAAAATGACACATATGTTATTCATATTAAAGGCATAGAGATAAAAAAATAGGGCTGACATATGTCACACAAAATAGACATAGGCAATTGCCTATAAAATCCACAAACAAATGACACAATGTTTTTTCCAAACTAATTAGAGAAAATGCCATAGGCCACATACATAAAATAAATAAATAAATAAATTGAATAAAATAGCAAACAATGTCCCAAAAGAAAACAGATCAATTTAATCTAGCAGTAAAAAAAGACACATGTTAATCATATTAGTCCACAAATTAGCATAGGCACAGTATAAACTATTGAAAATAATTTTAATCTAAAGTAACTATACTAAAACATAATCACCTCAATAGTGTACAAGACACCTCTGAATGATCAAGGTCATATAGTAAGGGTCTAGGTTAACACATGCCTTCATGTACATTGATATGTGTACATGTCCTTCACCAAGATCAACATAGCTTGTAGACACGTGCGTAACACCCTCAATTTCAACGCACCAAACAAGATAAATTCCATTAATTCACTAGGGGAAATTATAGAATATATATATATTTAAAAAATTCACAAGGCCAAAAACATTAACTACGTTTTATTAATTCCCATTTAATAATTTCAACACATTCATAAGGTGGTCAGAATTAAATTAACAATAAATATCATTAATTAATTCCCAAAGATAGTTTTAGGATTTAATACTCTTCTCGGGTTGCAAATAATTCTTAATTAAAATATTGACTAACTTAATCCTGTTATTTTACCTTATTTAAAATTCTCTTAATGTTATTAAAGATTATTTCCTAAGTTGATTTAAAATTTACTTCCCATAATAACATAATAACCATACCCAACATTTAGTTATTTAAAAATACATTTTACTTATAATTAACTTATCCCTTTTCATCATTGTCTAAAATACCAATGCAAAAAATAATTTATTTAATCCCTACATTCAAATGTCATTTCTTTAATTATTTATCCATGATAAAAGAAGGGTCGCAACTTGTTCTAACTCACTAATGCACTAGGTGTCCCCATTCACTAAATACTCCTACCTTTTATTTTAAAACCCATTGCCACCAAAATGCCAATAACTTAAAATGTGTAGGGACAATCATCCACCCTTACATTAGATTAATATGGACCCTTAGATTTAGGTTTTCCCTAAAACCCCTAAATTTCCTTATGTTTCCTTTTTAATATTTTTTTTCCCCTAATTTATTCATTTATTCATTTTGTTATGTAGGTTAAAAGAGGTAGAAGTCAAAGAGTCTCGAGGGAATCCATTGAGATTTTCTCTTAGATCTAGATTTACAAATGGGAGGAGACTTCCTCGATTTTACTCTTCATTTTAGTTAAGTTGTTTTAAAGTTGTAATAAGTAGTTTTATCTCTATTTTCTTTTGTTGCAAGGATCCAATCATAATTTGGTTGTGGGTATTTGTTTGATCACATTTCCTTGAGCTTCAAAATTTGGGTAAATCCCTTTTGGTTTTATCTAGGGTGTATATACATTATATATATATATATATATATATTACTAAGATAGATCTACAATTTGTTTACAAATATTTATTTCAGATATAGATTTGGATTGAAAATCATGCTTTTTCAAAAAGAAGTTCACACATAGGTGACTGTTGCCGGTCGCCTTAGCAATCATGGTTATCTTTGTACTATCGATAGTGGTTACTGTGAATATGGTGCATTTTATCTGAAAGTATATTCAAATGTATATATTTTTTAATAGTTACATCTGCATAAATTTTTACAAAAGTTCATATAATCTACAGTCTCTGTTATATTGTTTTGAAAGTAAAAAAATCATGTAACTAAGCTAAAAGTTTTATGTACATAAAATTGCATACAGGTTAAATAGACTGATGTCGGTTTCTATTCCGCTGATGTTAGTTTTTCGACCTACGTTGATCACGGTGGAACAAATTTTGTTTTAAAAAAAGTGATACATATAAACATACATATCAAAAAAAATAAAATATTTATATATATTAAATAAGAGTTATAACTTACTAGTTTTTTTAACTGAATACTCTAATGAAAATAAACAACTTATTTCTTCTTTAAAGTTACTAAATGTATAAATTTTCACTTGGTAACATTGTTTAAAACTTGACCACAAGGGTTCATTTCAACCACAATGCATCTAATTCTAATAAGAGAGGAATAAATTTAACTTTATACTAAGTATAAGTTTCTTTCCTCTTTAAAAATAGTAATTATAAACAATCAAAGAGAACAAATATATACTTCCATGTATTTTTAATGCTAGACAACCATTTTCAAAATGAAGGCACAAAGCAGTCTATTGATTCATTTCCACATTTGAGAGGAAATAAACTTCAACTAAATAAAACTTACAAAATTTCTTCTTTCAACTATTACAATAGATGGTTTCATAAATATATTTTACAAGAACTCTCTTTAAAATACAAGTACATACAAGCCTTCCACTCAAAGGTAGAAACAACATGATGAAATTAAAGAAAAATAAATTGTCTTTATCTATCTTCTACACAATGTCTTCATCCCAAGATCCATTTGACACTCAAAATAGTTTCTTCAATTCTAAATGAAAACAACAAGGAAGGTAACATAGGCAACACTCTCCTCCAAACCTTAATCCAATGATAATGGTAAACCTCCCTTCTCATTGGCCTCTCATCCCCAACAATGAAGCAATAAGAGATATTAAACAACCATGTCAACTTTTACAAAGGATTAAAATCTAATTCAAGGGAGAAGAGAAATATGGGGAATCCCTTATGCCTCCTAATGGGTTAGGTGTCCACCTTGAAAACCTTACAAAATTCATCCAAATAAACCAAAATTTTATACCTGTGAAATTATAGTGATGTGTTAAATCCTTTTCTTAATCACTTGATTTATGTCTAGATTAGTAAATACTTAATTTCTACCCCCAAATTTACTAAATTAATTAAGAATGGGTCAAAAGAATTTCCATTTATTAGAATAAAAAATCTCAAGATGGCTTCAAAAGCAAACTGGATTATGTGTTGTAAGTTGAGTGCTTGTGATCTTGAGTGTTGTACACTCTACCCCTTCATGAAAATTCGAATTTGGCCTTAAGGGCTAATTTTGAGGCTTGTGGGACAAGTAAAACTTGTCCCACACCTCTTAAATTGACTATACCAACCCTACCTATGGGTTAGGGGGTCAAAAATAGACCCCATTATGTGTTTTGGGAAGACAAAAAGGTAAAATTCTTATTGCACTTTCCTTCATGTAATTAAAGTTTGTCCTTAAGGGGTGCATGGGCTTGGATTGTGTGTGTAAGTAAATTGTCATTCCTCTCACCCACCATTTAATGGTGCATTGGGGTTGAGGTTTGACTTGTGAGGTGGAGTTGAGGATGAGTGATGTGGAATCATACATGGAGACACTTCACCATTCTCTCTCCCTTTTTTATTTATTCAAGTCTCTTTTGCTTGTTTGGGGGTTACTTCATTTCTTTTTTGCTCTTTCATTTTTGGGAGTTAGAGGATTTTGGAGTGCTTTTGGATTTGTTGGAGATTTTTGGTGATTGCTTGGGCTTGAAGGAGCTTGGTGTGGGACTCTTGGATCAAGCTCTACCATGGAAAGGTAGGAGCTATACTCTTGTAAAAACTTTTCCTTTTATATTGTGTATATGTGCATGTTTTTTGAGTGTTTTGGTATGCTTGTTGGGTGTTTAGGTAGATTGCCTAAGTGTGGTGTAGGAGGGGAATATGGGGATCTTACATGTGGGGAGGCATAAGAGTTCATTTCATGTTTTGGAGGGAGTTGGGTTGGGTGCCCCACCTTGGACAAGAAATTGCTTGCATTTCTTACTTGGTCTATTTTTATGAGGGAGCCATAAGAGATTGTAGGGAGGCATAAGAGAATGTGGGAGGAATAAGAGGTACTTGAGGGAGGCATAAGAGTGTGTAGGGGATTTGAGATGTTTATTAGAGGGTTTTAAGGTGGGAACCCATTTCCCATTGGGAGGCATAAGTGACCTCCCCATAGATCTTACTCCTTTGGTTTTTTCATGTTGAAGCCTTGTGTATTTTTTTACTTTCCTTCTTTTGATTGTAGTTGTATTATTTGTGTTTTGGTATGGTTGTAAATATTTTATTTGTGTTGTGGAAGCTTGTTTGGTTGTCCATGAGTTGAATCCATTTTTCATTGCAATGTGGTTGGGGCTCGGGGGCCAATGAGGAGGATGGCTTCTCCTCCTCATTGGAATTCTTGGTTGGGTGGAGAGTGTTTCCTCTCCCCCCTTTTTGTTGTGATCAAATGAAGCATGGTGGAGCTCTCTTGTTGGTGATGTGAAACATGGATCTTTTGTTGGAGTCCTTAAGAAATATTTTCTTTTGAAAAGCCTTATTTATTCCCACTTAGGGTGGAGGAACTTGTAATATTGTATTCCTTTTAGCTTTCATTCTTGTAAGTTTTCCCAATTTAAGTGGAAGACATTGTATTAATATTTGTGAGGAAAAGTTGTATTGAATTATTGGATTATCAAGGTTGTATTGTATATTGAAAAGAAAGAAGAAGGAAAGATATTTGTTTGTAAAGCTAGTTGTTGAAATAGAAAAGAAGATTATAAAAGAAAATATCTCATCTCCATTGTAGTTGATTTATTTTCTCACAAAAGTTAGTAGTTATTAATTTTTTAAATTAGTAACTCTCATTTTAAGACTTATTGAAAAACTTGTAAAAATTTGTTGTGAAATGGTGGGAAAATTTGTAGTTGTACGAAAAGTTAAGAAGGGATGGGTAATTTTGTATTGTTAACTTAAAAGGCATGTAAAGGAAAAGTTAGGCTATTTGTTGAAAGACATTTTAAATTGTATTGTTGAAAGAAAGTTAAACTAATGTAGTGATCTTTAGAACTGGAAATATACTCTAAATTTTAATTTGTCCTTATAGGTTAATGAAGGAAGTCCAAATTAATTCTCTAAGGTAGCTTGTAATGCTCAAGAAATTATTGCAAATTGGCTATTAGCTAATTGGACTAATGGATGAATAGGTTTAAAATTAAGTGGTAGTATTTAGTCTTACCTTAAATATTATTATATAATCAAATTTTTATAGAATGAAGGCTTATTAGATGGGAAAAAGATAATCATATTTAACCAATTAATATTATCTACATTAAATATACTATTATTTCATGCCTAGTAATAGATTAACACGTAATTTAATAAGGGTCTCCAAGATTATTAAAAATAAAATATTACTATTATTAAAGGGGACATTAACTACATGATAATATATTATGTATAACATATTTGTGTATATATATATATACATATACATATATATATATATTTGTATATAAAAATATATAATATATATATTAATAAAATAAAATTTATTAAATGCTAAGTTTTAAAAGGAAAAATCACATTTAATTTGTTAGCCATTGTTGCGGCCACACTGTAGGTTTTTTTATATTGTAAAAAAGATGGAACTGGGGTGGGGAGTGGGTCGTTGACCTAAAACCCACCCCATTTAATATAAATGGAGGAAGGGGGTTAGGGGGAGGGTCACCGACCCCTCCCCACCCCCCAAACATTAAAAACACCCCATATATATTTACAATCCCCCCTGCAAAACTATTTAAACCTTGCGCACTATTTTCTTACATATCTGAATCTTTGCAACACAAGCCTTGTTAAACCTGTACACTTGTGGCCTCGACCTGATAAACAATTTCAATGATTTTTTTATAAAATTGAAATTAATTATATACATATATGTATTTATAATATATATATACATACATATATGTATATATACATACTCAAAATGAAAATATGGATATAATTAGCTTTATAAATAAAATGGGACAAATTCCCACAAGCCCATTTGGAAAATACATAAAAGGATCTAAATAAAAAGAATAAATACATTTTTCAAACCATAATGAGGGTATCAACAAAATAGAAAAATAATGGAGCAAGGAAGCCTCTTCCAAGAGCATGAGATGGCCTCCAATGGCTTCTCTTCCTTTTCCTTCAACTTGCAAAACCAAAGAGAGAAAATAATAATGAATCAAATGAAATGTGAAAGAAGACTTCATAAGTATACTTTAGGGTTGGTTACCATTTTTCCACATCAAGGGACCTAAATTGAATCTATCCAAGGGATGATATTCATCCCTAAAAAAATAGGTAGGAGTGGGTGAGTGGAAATTAAATTTAAATTTAAATGGTTTTTTCCAAAACATGGGTTGACTTTTTAAGAGGTCACTTTATGGGGTAATGAAGTGTTTATTATTCTAACCCCATGTAAATTGGGGACCTTGATAAGTTCTTAATCCTTGTGGAATTAAATACCTAGGATATTTATTTATATTGGACCCTCTTTAACCCTCTAAATGTAAATATGGAATATTTAGACTATAGTGGAATTTAATTATTTATTAAATTTACACTTAGGGTGAACTAAATCTTGCTTAGATGCATTGGTCTCATTAGTTTTTAATGCGGGTTTAATAGTTTCTTATGAATGGGAAAATTTTAATTATAAATAATAATTGAATTTGAAACATTATTGTGGAAAGCTATAGTTTCAAAGCATGTATGTGGGCAACTTTTTGAAAAAAAAATTATTCCATAATTTTTATAACTAAACCTAGGTTGTTCTTGGGTTCATGTGCGGGAGTTTTTGGCAGGTGTTACAATTTCTATCAGAGACTATGGGTTCACCTGCAGGACCCTTGGGTTCACACTAGAAAATTTGAGACAGAACATTCAACGTCCACTCATCCATACCTGCAAAATAAAAATGTGCAAATGAAAATTGTAATTTTAGTAAAATAGAAGGGAATTGGAATAAAATAAATCTCATGAAATATTTCTCAGGGCTGTAAGAGGTTTGCAGGAGTCAATGACCTAGATCTAAAGGCCCTTGCACATAGATCTAGATCCAGTGGTTGAGATTGTTGCCCCTACCTAATTTTAAGTGAATGACACTTTTATGGGAATGTCATTTAATAAAAAGAGGGTATGGAGTATTATCAACCAGGACCTCTTAGTGGATCCATAGATTGAGGCTCATGCACCTCCTTTTATTATAGTTAATAAATAATAGGGTAAATGACTTTTGATTTATTATTCAAGCCAGTAATATTGTGCATGGACAATTAGATAATGATATAAGGACATAGGGATTATTTGGAGGTCTCATATGGATCCATAGAACTAGAGATGCACCCTTTTCATGTCATTTTCCTTAAAGAGGCCTAAGGGGTCATAGTAACTGACTGCAGACCATATCAAGGAGATCCTTTTATTTAGCTACGACCATCTCACTATTCTGGAGATATAAGTTGGATTTTAGGCAGACGCCTAGTTAATGACATTTAGCTCGGGTGAATCAAGCTGGAAACCCTTGCATGGGATTTAAAGCCAAAATGATCGTTCAATTTGTAAATCCATCTTCTAAGGGATTATTAGGTTTGGTTAAAAATAATTTAGTCAAATATGCTGAATTAATTAAGCGTATTCAAAGTATATTGACTTGGTAACCTTTTTTTAAAAGTGGTTCAGGAGTGGTACCTTGTCCTGTGGTTTGATGTGTAGAATTTGCTGAGTTACATTATGCATGGGTTTTCTAATCACTGTAGTCTGAGTAGGCAGAGTTTTTCTTGACCTGATGCAACATAAAAATGGAATGACTATTTTTCAGGATGAGAAGGTAATTCTAGGTTCATAGGGGCCTTAATTTAGAGCTGCGAGTTATGTGCATTTTGTTTATCATAGTACATTCCTGCATTTACAATATAGCACTGGAAAAAGATGCTTAGAAGAGGTCCATTGACCAAGGCCTATATAGCATGAGGAAGACTGACTTGGAAAAACCGGCAGATGCTAGGGATATGCAGTTCAGATGGGCATATATATCTCACTAGATGCAAGATAAATGATGCGAGCTAGGTACATCTCAAATAATACTTGTGATGGAAGCTGGTTTCAAGGAAAAATCCACTTTCATGGCCACCACATTGGAGTGCTGATACATGCAAAAAAATAAGTCATGTTGAGATAATCTGTGAGTTATTACTCCATTAGTATGCACCGAACCTATAATGATTCACTAAATGGTTTCTCCTCAAAGGGGTCCCAGACATGACATAAAACTTGCAACAAGATTTTAGTCATTAGGATGCTCAATTTGTGGTTTAGAGAGCTAAGTTAATCAATATATTGAGAAAATCATAATCATGATCCCAAATAAATGACCTCTAATATTCCATTGGAGTATTGAATGGGCAGGAATGTGATAGGTTCAATTGTGGCATTGTTATACATCCCCTGGAATTCCCCCAAAATATGTCATCTAGTCACATTTAAGACAGGGTATTTGAGAGCCTCTTTGTGGTCTATAAGGCAAATCCATCAAAAACTATGCAACATGGTTGTTGAACAAGGATGAAGGAATTAGAGATGAACCTTCATAGAGATGATATGATTTCTTATGTGGTTCTTATTCCTACCTTAAATTTTATATTGTAGTCACTGTGATCATCAGAATGTTTTATTGCACCCGATCCTTAGTAGATTGGGTCAGAGCAAATGTTTCTCAATAGATTAGAGAAAAAAATTATTGAGAGTTTCAATGGATTCTAGAAAAAAATCATTTAACAATATGACTCCTATATTGTTAAGGAGTATGTATAGATTTCAGGACATTTACCACTATCCTTAAATCATATTGTATGAATTATTGGGTTGGCCATGGAGTTATCTTGGTATGAATGGTTGTTTGCAGACAGTAGCCTAGAGTGGATTATTAATAATGCTTATCATGGACCTATGATGTAGGATTTTTAATTAATAGCAGGATTAGGAGGCCCATTTCATCTACTACATAATTCACTATAAAGCTCCCTAAACCATGAATTGACAAGGTGAAAATGTGCAAACATTTTTGAATCATCCTTATTTTAGTGAATATGTCGAGGGTGTAATTAAATGAAACATCATGTATAACTATATGAACTCATGGTTTGTTTCTACATGTCTTTCTTAGGTTTTTCAACAATTGTATGTTAGTTTTCACCATAGTACTTAGAGTTTAGACCATAAAGCTCCTCTTAACAGGGAATACTTCTATGACATTCCTAAGCTCCAATGTAACCTTTTGGGGGGTGTTTTAAGCTTTAAAATTACATTCATACAATATATTATAATGAAATGAAAAAGGGTTATTATTGGTCTAAAATAATCTTGTTGACTCTCACTCCATTTGGGAGGCATAAGCTAGCGGAACAAAGTTTCCCATAACCCTTTCTCATATTTGGTTTCATTTGCAAAGTGGTTTTGAGAAGGTTGTAAGCATAGTCATTCTACCCCAGATTTAATAGATGCTTAAGGACATTAATGCCACTATACGTATGCAGGATCACAAAGGAGGATGATATTCATAAGACCGCCTTCCGATATGAGATATGGCCACTATGAGTTCACAGGATAATTCCTCTCCTCGGTCACCACCAAGATGCCCCCGTAGGGTTCATGAGAACTCCCATGAGTGGGGTCAACCAGAGAAGACATCACCGTAGAGATCACTTCATGCTCATTTTCACTTGATGAAATAGGTTCATTGGAGCTCACATACGATCATAGAGGAGAACGAGGCACACAGCTTCACTAGGGGTCACCAATGTCAACAGCATGCAGTAGCATATTTATAGGAGATCATGGAGAAGTGTGTGTTCTTTCAGAAAATAGGTGCACTATTCTAGGTGACATCATTTCTGGGTAAGGATTTTACAGTCGATCAGGCCATGATTGGTGAGCTATGAGTGGGTTGGCTTCAAGCTCTTCCCTTTTACTAGAAAAATGAAACCTCATGGTGTGCAGATTCATGGGATTGATAGGATGGATTACAGGTGATTTGGTGCATGGCCGATCTTAGGTTGAAAAATCCCATCACTTCCCTTCGGAGGATGGTTACTTGGGAGATAAGTTTCTATGGTCTAAAAGATGGTTTAGCAGGCCTTCGGTACACTGAAGGAATATCCTCATGAAAACATCTCTTCTTGCAGTAGCCAGATCCTCACGACAAGTTCTTCATTTGTACAGATGCTTCTTTGGTAGAATCGATGATTGTAGGTAAGTATGATGCAGTCGATTTTTAGACCTAGTTATAATATGTTGACTATATGCAGGAAGGAGCAGGTGTGGATTGTAGACAGGTTCTTCAGGGGACAGAATTTACATGTGGGTTGTGAAGTGTGCCACTTCAGTGGGTACAAGACCTTTGTGAAGTAGGTCGTGGAGAATAGCTTCCTCATGCATAGCTTGTACCTTGGAGGAAAAACACATCAGGCTAGAGATTGAGTCTCAGAGCTGACCCCCAGCAGATGAAAGTTTGATGGATTTTTATTAGAGGGTCAGATGGCCTTCTCCTCGATAAAGAGGTTGAATATATGTTCCTAGATATGGAGTCTTCTTTGAGACCAGGACATTAGCCACCTCAATATCAGCAGCAGTCATCATACTCATCCACCATTTAGACCTACTCAAAGGTTCAATGCACTGAGAGTGACAGAAGTATGCATGCCACCTCCTGAGACAATTTTACCATTGGAGGGGGATTCAAATAGATGTGCCAAGAGCTCTAGTTTTTGCCATGAGCTCATCAATAGTGACCTCAGCAGTCCATAGCCAGATCATCAAGATCAACATCTAGTTGGCCTCTATCTTTACCGGCTAGAGCTTCATACTCGAAGTGGAGAGGATGAGGATACCTGTTATTCTTGATAGAGTTGTTAGATATCATTGGAGAGAGTACCGATATCGAGACCCTAGTAACCAATGTAAGATGCATATTTATGAGCCTATTATTGGATGACATTGATGCACTGCCAGTGGCTCCTTTGTAGTGGTCGAGTAACCACTAGGCCAAATACCAGAGTACCGTTAGATAGGTTGTAAGTGGCACTAGTGGTATTATCTCAATGCCATTTTGTTAGATTGCATGGGATTCTATGGAAGATCATTTTATCGACTGTGATCCTTTGTATAGAGTTCCCATCTTTTGGAAGTTACCATGCAGGGTCTTAGTTGGGATGTTGAAATTTCAGCACATCTTAGAGCCTCAAAAAATTCTGTAGACTCCTTAGTTAAGTAGTGTGTAGTAGCATTTGGGATCCCTTTAGCCACTACCTCGGATCTTCATATCCTTCCATTGGGTTCGTACTGGAGTCATCTTGGGCATGGACTAGTTATCTACAATACGGAGCTATCCAGTAGATTGTTAGGCATAATACCATTTCATGTAGTAGATGATCTAGGAGTTGAGTCTAGTGATAGGAAGAGTTAGGAGGCCCTTTTCCATTTGCACCATTTGTGCTATGCAGCTTAAGTAGGGTGTGTGAGAAGGTTTTCAGATGTATGCAGGCTACGGTTAGTGATAGATCAGAGGATGTAATCTAGTAGACCATCCCTTGATGATCATCAGCATCTTGAGAAAGTTTTAGTGATGTCTTTCTAGGGGAGCTACTTGGGTTAATATCCCCCATGTGAGATATATTTTCACACAGATTTGGTTCTGGAGAGCAGATCCTATCTCACGAGCACCTTATTGGATGACTACCCTGAGACTCTATGAGCTCATCGTTATAGCTTGAGGGCCTTCTAGAGAAAGGCCTAATCCATCCTAGTGTATCCCCTTGGGGTGCATGGGTGATTTTTGTAAATAAGAAGAGATCTCTACGGTTGTGTATTGATTATCATGCTTGAATAAAGTAACGATCAATTTTAATCATTACCCCCCTTCCGCACATTGATGATTTATTTGATCAGGTATGAAAGGGGCCATAGTTTTCTTACAAGATAGATCTTAAGCTCATGGGTAACATCAGCTGAAGGATTGCACGGAGGATAGATATTCATAAGACCTACCTTCCGTAGTGAGATATGGCCACTAAGTCGAGTTCATAGTGGTGGGGGATTTTTGTTTGACGAATTCCCCCAACAGTGTTTACCAGTATTGATGAATGGGGTATTTAAGACTATTTTTGGATTTTGCTTCATGCTCATTTTCCTTGAAAACATTCTGATATACTCATTTACATAGTTGGAAAAGGATCACCTTCGCTAGGTTCTTTAGTGTCCTTCATGAGCAACAACTTTACAGGAACTTGGAGAAGTGTGTGTTCTTTAAGAAAGAGGTGCAGTATTATTGCCACATCTAATTCTGGGGAAGGTATCATAGTCGATCCTTCCGTGATTCAAGCTATTATGGATTGGTTAGCGCCCACTAGTATGACCTTTAGGTGTGCAACTTCATGGGTTTGGGTGGATACTATAAGATATCTGTAAATAGGGCCGCTACTTTTCTATATGTAACACACCCCATCACTTCCCTCCAGTGGAAATGGAATAAGTTTGTATGGTCAGATAGATATGATAAATCCTTTAGAACACTAAATAAATACCTGACGACGATGGCTATTCTTTTAGTACCATATCCTCAGGGAAATTTCTTCATTTCCAGATATTCTTCCTTGGAAGGACTTGGAGGTGTGTTAATGCAGGAGGACAGAGTATTTTTTTTAGTCTCACAAACTCAAATATTATGAGCTCAATTATCCAACTCATGATATTGAGCTTACAGTAGTTGTGCACACCTTAGTGCAGTGGAGACAATTCCCTCTTAGATGGATATCTACACTCAGGACTGATAAATTGAGTCTCAGCCACCTCCTCACGCAACCCAATCTCAATGCTCATTAGTAGCGTTGGATGGAGTTTATTTGTGAGTACGACATAGAGATAGAGCATGTGAAGGGGAATGAGAACGTGGTTACATATGCCCTGAGTAGACGAAGACATGTGGCTATGGCCACTTCAGTGGGTAAAGATTTGTGGAAAAATATCTTGTAGCAGCTTCCTCGCGACGACTTCTAACTTACAGCCAGAGGAAGAGATTGAGTCTCAAAGACCCCTTGAATCGGTAAGTTTGATGGATTTTATTTAGATGAGAGATGGGCCTTCTTCAACACATAGGTCGGATATATGTTCCTAGGAGATAGAGGCTTGAGAAAAAACATTTTGATAGAGGCTCATTTATAATTCACTCACACCCCCCTGCACATGCCACCTTGAGACAGTTGTACTATTGGAGGGGACTTCTTAGAGACATGGTACAGTTTGTGTCATTTTGTTTAGAGTTGTCAGAGGGTGAATGCCAAGCATCAAAATCTAGATGGAATTCTCTTTCCTCACACTATACCAGAGTGGAAATAGGACTCCATTTCCATGGACTTCATAGCTGGGTTACCAACGTTGATATACCACCACGATGCCATCATGGCCACGGTGGATAAATTGACAAAAGTGGCTCATTTTTCTTTGGTCAAGACAATCTACACAGTCTAGTGCAGTGGCATGATGTATATCTTAGATGAGATTGTATGATTACATGGGATTTCGTTGAAGATCATTTGGGACCGAGACCCTTTGTACACTTCCAACTTATAGACTACCATGTAACATGCTTTCGAGATGAAGATTAATTTCAGTACAACATATCACTGTGAGACACACAGAGACAACTGAGTAGGTGAATCAGATATTGGAGAACATGCTTAGGATGTATGTCATGGATCACCAGTTGAGATGGGAGGAGTATTTGTACTTTGTGGAGTTTTGTTACAATAATAGTTTTCAAAGTTCCAGTGATAGGAATGGATCCTATTGAGGAACTATATAATCGAGATGTTGTTAGGAATTGTAAATGCCCATATCGTTACTTTCCTAATGATGTTTTACAATTGATTCAATATATAGATGATTGTGGATTTATATTATATATTTTGATTTTAGATCATGTTTTGATGCAACCACGAGGCCGAAGGAGGTGTTATGTGTTATGCATGTTAAATATGTCACAACAAACAATGCGAGCATTGGTTATTAGTACCACATTGGAATACTAGGTAAATTCAACAAGGGTCATCATGTTAACATGTATTTTATATATATGTGTGTGTTTGAATTATTGTTCAGGGGGTCCCATGGAGGGATAACCTTCAATTGTGAGCAAGGGGTTATATGTGTTTTTCTTTCATCTTAGCTTCCTTTATTTAAAATTTTGTAATGTGATTTCGAAGATGTTGTTATTATCTGGTAAATGATTACTTGATTACTGTGTCTAGATTAGCAAATTAATGTTTTTACTTAATTAATATTGAATGGGTCCAAAGGGATTTTATTATCAAATTATAGGGCTCTTGGATTATGTTTTGATGTAGCCATGAGTGCCGAAGTGAGGTCTTGAGTGTGTGTTACACTCTCCCCCTTCTTGAACAATTCAAATTTGGCCTTAAGGGACCAACCACATTGGAATGCTTCTGGGATTAATTCAACAAGGGTTGTCCATGGACACATGTTATTTTGTTATGTGCAACCCTACCTATGTTGTTAGGGGAGTCAAAAAATGGGAGGGAATCACCATTAATGTGTTTTGAGAAGACAAAAAGGTAAAATGTTATTGCACTTTTTTTATTTGTAATTTAAATTTCTCCTTAGGGGCTGTGGCTTGGATAGTGTGTAAGTAATTTGTCCTTCCTCTCACCCATTAACTTGATTTGTGTCTATTGGTAAATTGAGGTTTTTACTTAATTAATTGTGGAGTGGAGGAAAAGTGATTTGGCATCCATATATAGAGCCACCTCACATTCCTCTCTCCCTTATTGTATGTAAGTTGAAGTTATTGTTTCTTGAGTGGGGGTTACTTTACTCTATTTTCTGCTCTTGCATTTTTTGGAGTTCAGAGGATTTTAGAGTTCTTGAGTATCTTGTAGAGATTTTTTGTGAGGCTTGTTGGGATTAAATAATCTTCTTAACTGATTCTTAGATCCCACACCTCTACCATGAAATTTCTAGGATATTTACCCTACCTTAATGGGTTGGGGGGGTAAATTGTGTATGACGTACATGTTTTGAGTGTTTCGGGAAGACAAAAAGGTAAAATTCTTATTGCACTTTTCTTTCTTGTAATTAAAGTTTTTCCTTAGGGGAGTGTGGGCTTGGATTTGTGTGTGTAAGTAATTTTTCATTCCTATCACCCACCAATTTATTGTGCATTGGGGTTGAGGTTTGACTTTTCAGGTGGAGTTGAGGATGAGTGATGTGGCATCCTACATGGAGTGACCTCACCTTCCTCTCTCCCTTTTCTATTTATTCAAGTTCTTTTGTTTGTTTGGGGTTACTTCATTATTTTGTGCTCTTGCATTTTTGGGAGTTAGAGGATTTTGGAGTGCTTAAGGATTTTTTGGATGCTTATTTGTGATATTTGGGCTTGAACAAGATTGGTGTTGGACTCTTGGATCAAGCTCTTCCATGGAAAGGTAGGAGACCTTTACTCTCTGTAAATATATTTTCTTTTATATTGTGTATATGTACATGTTTTGAGTGTTTTGGTATGCTTGTTGGGTGCTTGGGTAGATTTACTAAGTGTGGTGTAGGAGGGGACTACGGGGATCTTACATGTAGGGAAGCATAAGAGTTTATTTCATTTTTTTTAGGGATTTGGTTTGGGTGCCCCACCTTGGACAAACAAATGCTTACATTTATTACATGGTTATTTTGTTGAGGGAGCCATAAGAGATTGTAGGGAGGCATAAGAGAATTTGTTCTTGAGGAAGGCATAATAGTGTGTATGGGTTTTGAGATGTGTATTGGAGGGTTATAAGGTAGGCACCCATTTCCCATTGGGAGGCATAAGTGACCTCCCCATAGATCTTGCTCCTTTGGCTTTTGCATTTTGAAGCCTTGTGTATTTTGTTTAGTTCTTTTTGTGATTGTAGTTTGAGTTGTTTGTGTTTTGGTATGGTTTTAAAATGTTTTTATTATTATGTGGAATCTTGTTTTTTGCCATGAGTTGGATCCATTTTTTATTGCAATTTGGTTGGGGCTCAGCGGCCAATGAGGAGGATGGCTTGTTCTCCTCATTGGAATTCTTGGTTGGTTGGAGAGTGGTGCCTCTCCCCCTTTTTTTTTTGATCAAATGAAACATGGTGGAACTATGTTGTTGGTGATGTGAAGCATGGACCATTTTTGGTGTCCTTAAAAAATGCTTACTTGTGATTAAACCTTCTTGTTATTCCCACTCAAGGTGGAAGATTGTAATATTGTATTTTTTTTAAAGGAAATGTTGTACTCTAAGTTTTAATATTGTTTGAAGAAGTTCATTAAAGATTTGTAAAATTTCCCTTCTCTTTATATTGTAGTATTGAAAGAAAAGAATCGAAATTGAATTCTTGTGTAAAAGTTTAGTTGAAAGCTGCATTGTGAGAAATAAAGTTATCCTCATTGTGAAGTTGTATTATTATAAATTAGAAAGGAGTAATAGAGACGGTGTAAGATGTTAATAATTTATGTATAGAAAACTTGTATGTAGAACAAAGTTGTTAGTAGTTATTTGAACAAATTAATTGTAGTGAAAATGGAAAGAGGCAACAAATTTGAAGTATATTGTTATGTTGGAATGTTGCATTTTCTAGTAAGAAAATAGAAAAATTACAATTAGATTTGGTTCTCTTTTTAATCTTGGAATTCAAAGAAAATATGTTGGAAAAAATGAGAATGATCTTGTAGTTATTGTTACTAGTAAAATAGAAAATCATTTAGAATGAGTAATTTTAACTGTGAAATGAATAGATGGAATTAAATACTATAACTATAAACATTAGGTATTTAAATTTGAGTTGAGGAGGAATTTGTAAACATTTTACTGAATTTTTTTTTTGAGAAATCTCTGAAACTAGGTTTTGTTTCTATGAAACAAGACCGCCACCCTATACAGAGTGACGGTCTCAGAACCTTCACTCAGGCAAGGCGGAAATTTCTGAATTGTTACCCAGGTGGGGAAGTAGTCCCAAGACCGTTGACCTGCTCTTGGCGGAAGTTCTGTCACTTCGGGTGGAGATTCATAGATCCGGGCATGTGTAATTTCTAACCTATAATAACTAAATTTTATGCTTGTAAAAATTTAGAGGACACCTCCAACAAAAAAAGAATGGCTAAATCTCATGATTTTAAGAAATAAAATCTTCCAATGGTGGATTCAAATACCTAAACTTGTATATATTAATAGAAGTAGGGATTTCCCCAAATGGAGAAATCCTAATACAAATAATTTTGTAGTAAAACCAAATTTGAAAAGGAAATCACTTCAATACTTGAGTGAATGACGTTACAATGATAAATCTATAATCTAAACTAATATAAGCTTGATTCTTTGTAAACTCCTCCATAGTTTTTCTTTTCTTTCTCCCATGGATTCTTTCTCTGCTACCTACAAATTAAATAAAGGAAAAGTGACCAAATGAGGAGACTTGAGTAAAGAAAGAGAATAAATAA
>JAHRHJ020000267.1:0-88056 GCA_019776745.2 Taxus chinensis | reverse complement strand
TGGGAGAAACTTTACAATTACACCTCTCGATGGCTTCTTCAACACGCCTTTAACTGATGGCTTCCTTCGCACAATTCATACCAATATGTCTCACTACTTCTTGCTTGCTAAATGAGGGGGGTGGCCTCTTATTTATAGAACTTCCAGGCTTATCATCCTATCTCTAAGATAGGATAGAAAATCTACTCTGACAATCATATTCCATTACTTAACTCTTATTGTTACATGTTAGCTTATTTGGTTAAGATAAGATAAACCTTATCATTTTCCATGGGTTCAACATTTTTAGATTTACAAATAAATACACAAATATTTATGACCTCACTCCTTGTCTTATTACCCAATATATATTTCTAATTCCTAATCATGTAGACCCTACTTCTTAATACCTCCCAAACTTTGACATTTAAATTACCGGACCACTTACGACAAAATTTACTTTTACAAAATTCCTATTGTACTTTGACTGTACCGTACTCCACATGATTGGCGGACAGTACTGACGGCACCGTTATCTTTATGGATGCTACTACTAATTACACTTACAACAATCCTTTCCTCATACATATATTTAATGAAATGGAAATTTGGAGGAAAATTTTCGTGTCGACAGAGTCCTTGATCAACATGTTATAAATAGACACATCCTTGATGGCTTGACTGAGTGGAAGTTTTACACAAATTTCCTTTAACTGATTGATAAACTTAGAATTTGAATCTGATGTAGGGTTATACTTTCATTCTCGCAATCTTTATGGAAATGGGGGTCCATTTACTTGTATCTTACTTTTTCTTTAATTCTATTCATGTTGATGTGGATCACCTTATAATGCCTTCTCAATTTGTTGTAACTCATCTTGCAACAACTATGGTTCATTTATTATCTCAGTGATTGTTGGTTTACTTGGTTGGACAAGTTCTCTTCTTGAGCAGAGATGGATATCATAGATATCAAATGAATAAGCAGTGTATTGGGTTAAATCAGTGTTATAAGGGATGAAAATTTTTATTATTGGGGTTATTTATTGGTTGATATGGAAATTTAGTATCTTTTGGTTGAGATCTAGATTGGGGGTTTGACATCAAATCTTTCTTTTTAGGATAGGGAGGTTTCTAGTAGGGTTTTTTGGTAGTTAGGAGGTTGATTTATCCATTGCTTACCTCCTCTCTAAGGTTTTTTCCATGAATAATGGGTGTGACTACCACCATTGTCCTAAGAATTGAGGTTTCTATGGATGTCAGTATTTTTTGGAAACTTGGAACACTAATAAGGGGGGTGAATCAAGGGTTTTTAAAAACTTTTCTGATATTTATACTTCACAAAACTTGTTAAGAAAAGAATATAAAAGAAAATGGAAGAGAGATAGAACACAATGTTTTATTTCAAAAACCTAGAATGGGAGAAAATCCACTGAAATCAGATAATTATATTTGCACAATTTTCCTTGTGTGTTACAATGATTTCAAGTTGTGATGCAACTCAATTTTTTTATGGTGTAACTCCAAAATTAACGTCAGTCATCAACTACAGACCTTTTACAAGCTATATCTTGTAAGGAAGCTACAATTCCCCATAATTTAATTAACTAAAATTGATCATCTATAAGATCCTACTTATAAGGAGGTTATAACCCCCTATGTGCTTAAGTTGAAACTTAGTCTTGTTCTTGTGTTTTGGTCACATGTTTCTTGCTTGTATCTCACAATCGATGATGGCCTCTAAATTTTTTTCACTTCTATTTTTGATCCTAATTCCCTTTTCTTTCAATCTGCTACATGCACCCTAAATGTGACTCTAAATTTACAAAATAGCCTTCTCAAATTACCCGCTATTACATCAAAATGTAAAATATTTTTCACTAATTGTCTTACTCTTTGAAGCACTACATTACCCTTCTTAGACTATAAGCAATAGTACCTATGAATTATTCAAAATTTAATAATCAAGTATGTTGATGAGTTCCACTATCACACTTGATTAGTATTCAAAATTGTTTAAAACCTTTGTTTCAGCCTACCCGTCATTCAAAATAATGGTCTCAGTCTAAAATCATATTCGATATCTACCAATTTTTCTAAATTTCTTGTATCATACATTCAACATGCAGCTTTCTCAACATATATCATTGTTTTTCTATGTCAAATTTGTCTAGTAGTGTCACATCACACATAGTATAATTCAATATCAGTTTAAACAAATTTCACTCTTACTTCATATCTTTAAATGACACCTTTCAATACAAACTCTTCAAATTCTTATTGACTCTTTCTGTATCCCTGGTTTTCTTCTCATACACATCTGCACTATCACACACAATAATCACACTTCAAAAATTACAACATTCAATAACTCCTTTGTTTGCATAAGCTACCCATTCTTGAATTCAACTCTTTAAATTCTATTTTATTTTCTTTCATGACTCTTGGACTTACTTATTTCTATGACCAAAATAATACCAAATGTGGAAAAAATAGTTTTTGAAACTATTCATGACTATTACCCTTCTCCAAGAGTTCACTCAATTCAAAGGAGGATGCGTTATGATTGTACACCTTCTCAACCATTCCAATAGTCAATATAAACTAACCAACCTCATGAACTTGTACAATATATTTAGCACCAAATTTTTTTGTAGTGAACTTGATGCAATAGAACATAACAACACAATAACCAATTTTATGATGTAGTACCTTGTCCATACATTCTTTGAATGAAGATTTTGCTTTTATCAGCCAATTATACAAAAATTCTATGTAATTTTCATTATAATCATATCTATTCATGCCTTTAAGAAACATAAACCACATCTCCATGTTCCTTGAATCATTTTTCATTCTTTAGGATCTTGGTAGAAATATTTGAATCATTCTTCACAACAACTTTTCAGTCGAAGTGGACCACTGATTATGTAAAGTATTTATAATGAACTTAAAAAAAAAATCAAAAAGAATTTTCAATTTCAAACCAAATCAATATCATATCTATGTTTACATACCCTTTCCTAGTCATCTCAATCCTCTTCATAAGGAGTTACATCATTGACAACAAAGAAGATGCAACATAAACCTCATTTCTACCTCTGTACAGTAAAACATGATCTTGGAGAAAAAATGTCAAAGAATTATTGATTATTTCCTTAATGAAATCAAACAATTATTTTGCAACAGAACCTGTAAAAAATAGATAGAGGTTTCTATAAATTTTCAACAAATTATACTGGATAGAACCTATGTGATTTGATCAAAATCATCTTTCAAACCCTAGAATCAGGGTATTGCCCACTATAGCATCCTGAGACCACCAAAAAACCAGTTTATTTTACAAATATTGATTAAATTTGAAAATTTTGAAGGCATTGTTTGACTATTGAGAGTGATCTCCATCTCATCCAATCCAATTTCATTTTTCAAAACCTCCCAATAGCTCCCAGCGCCATCAAACAATACATTGCAAAAATAGTAATTGGATTATACATTATCTGTGAATGAAGCTTCCAAAACTACTTCAAGACCTTCAGACAATAGAAAAATCCTCATAGAGCTTCACTTACCCAGTCAATTGAGTTAATATATGTGCATTCACCATTTGAGTGATGTTCTTAGGGATCAAATATTTCATGACAATATAGGAGACACTATAAACCAGTCTTGTGAATTAGCTACTTAATTACACCCTTTTATTTTATCAAATACTCTTGCATTTGACTCAAGATTCAAATTTGAGACACTTTATATGCCAATTATACTTCAAAAATAAATAGATGGATCTATTCAAGGTCTTGAGAGAGATGATTTAAGGAGAAAAGTCTTTAAACATGCTCCTATGCAAAGTGTTCTTAGCAAAGTAACTCCAAAAATAGGGTGGAAGAAAATTTTTTATCTTTTGTACAGCTTACTAAAAAGATCAACCATGAGTTTCATAAACTTAAAAAATTTCCATTTGAAGAGAGTAATAAAAATTTCCATCACAAACAACAATTTTGAGTATTGAACCCTAATGGACCTTTAGATCACATGATTTAAAGAGACTGTTCTTACAAGTCTAAGATGGATCTTCTAGAATGATTATACTTTAATTTCATGTTAGTAACCACTATGACATGGTAAAGAAATCATTTCACTTTGAGCATATGCACCATTTCAAAAAATTTACAAGAAAACAAAAAATGACTCATTTCAACTCAATACTTCAAGAATAAGACCTAGGGAAGAGATTTTAATAACTTGTTAGAAAATTTCTCATATCTTCTTTGATACTTATCCATTTTTCTTGAAATTTGTTTCCACACTTCATTCTTGTAGTTTTATAAAATATTTACTTCTATTATTTATCAAGATAGGGATACAATTTTTTTCTTGCGTGCTAAGAAGACAAAAAGGTCATTTTTTACTTCTTAAAGAACCAATTTTAGAAAAGCTTGCACAAATTTCACATACCTCTTTAGAGTTTGATGAAATTCAACATGGAGCACAAAAAATCACCCCTATACATGATACATGAGATTATTTTTCTAAAATATTTATGTAACCTACAAAACTATCTCACTTACCTCAACCTAAACTACGAATTCTCAAGAACAATTTTGTGAACTTTTGACTTTTTCCTCTAAGAGCTAAAATAAGCCTTGTTATTTCTCAACAAATTTCCTAGAGAACATTCCTAGGATACTACCATTACTTAAATTATATTTCCATAACCTTTACTAACCTCTCAAACCTCATTAGGCTCTAGAAATAGGCCTAAATGGGCCAATTTCAACTGCAACTCCCACCAAGTGACCTAGAAAACACTATAAGAGTTCTTTCCCATGATTAAAACATCATATATAGCCTATAAAACCTCTGATATAGTGATACTAACCATTTCCATGCTTCCAATAGACTCCTTCTTCACAAACCAAGCCTGCAAAGTATAAAAACTTTCTTAAACCATCATGAATGCTTAATGAACCACTAAGAAGGTACTAGCAATCAACCTCAATGCCTTTGACAGAGCTTCAATCCACCATTAAATCTTTTGTTATCAATTCAACTTGACGTTAATGAAAACACCAAAGACCAAGGTTCAATAATATTGGCTAGGGTAAGGAGCCCAATCCTTGTTGAGTACTAGCCCAAGGTGGGGTTGCATATTGTTATATAAACTACTAGCCGACTTTTGAAAATATGGCATGGGATATTGTAACATATTTCCTTATCTTCCTCACCGATGTCCTTACTTAAGGAAAAGTAACTTAGAAAAATTTCTAAAGGTAATATTGTGTGTCTATTACTTTTGAACACAAAATAGTGAATCCTCTCTAGGTAATCTTCTAGTGGCTCACCTTCCTTCTATGCCATCTTGAATTGTTCATCTCCTCCTCTTCTACTTGGCCTGCAATCACTCTTTGTACTTGATCAGAAACTTCTCCTTCATCTGTTGTTAGGTAGTAACAACTTTTTTTCCTAGTGCTACCATCTACATCCATCTCAAGGCAATATCCTATGGTTTTAGCAAGGAAAAAATTCATATTTTTTGCACTATTTGTGTAGTCATAACTCTTGCATAAGACATAAAGATATAACAAGAAAGTGTCATGTGTACTTAGTCATAGATCCATGAAAGTTAGTGAAGAGATGACGGAGATATTCTCTTCATTTGAGAAAGTCATTTCTTATTGGAAATAACAAAATAAAATGTGTTTATCTCTTCTTCTTCAATATTATTTATTCACCTCCTCTCTCCAAATTTTGTTGTTCCTAGCAGACTTCACCTTTGAAATTCTCACTTGGAAGGGAGTGTTCTATTTAATTATTGGGTAGTAATCTACCATGGGAATCTATTACGATGGTGCATACATCACATAAGTCAACTCAATAAACATTCATTCAGTCGGGGGGGGTTTGAAGGTGGAATTTGTACAACCTAACTCTATTCAAATAACTTCATAAATGAAAAACTTCATAAACTACTATAACTTGGCAATATCCCTGACAATGGAAAAACAAAATTGTGGTCTCTCTAGGGTAAGTGCAGGAAGTCTAGATGGACAAATATAGGGTCATTCCGTATGACATCTTGAATATGTTCAAATCCTCAACATAATATCAACTTGTAGGGATTATTAGCAATACATACACTTGTAAATTAGACAAAATTATATTAATATGAATCGTATCATCTAGAATCTAGTTTCTAGGTAATAACTAACTTCTTTGTAAAAAAATGGACAAGATTAGGCTATATTAAACCATCTCAAAATTCAATGATCCTTGGTATTTTTTTTTAAAAACGCCGAACAAGATTCATACTCCGTTTGCCCATAATTTGTGATGACCAAAAATTGATATATATTTTTTTCCTTTGCATGAGACAGTTATATGCCACTATCTATCTTGGGAAAGTGATCTGTATTTTGTATTTTTTTGAGTAATATTTTATTTTTTATAGATTTTTTCCGTGAAAGTGGTATGAAAACATAAAGAAAACAGAGCATATGTTCTTCGTTTGCCCGCCATAACTTCATAAAAAAATTATTGGAAATCAACATAACTATTTTTTTTGAACATGTATATAATTTCACCTTCAGTTGGGATGGTATAAGTTTTATTCACCTTCTGATGAGTGAAAAAATGGTTGTTCAGAGACTTAAACGTAGACATATACATTCACTTGGAAGGGAGTGTTCTATTTAATTACCTACTGGGTAGTAAAAAATTATAAAATGGGATATTTATCCTTTTCTATTCACTTTAAAATGCAGTATTTCTACAAAGCTAATAGTCTCCCCTACGCAATGGTAAACAATTCATTAGTGACATATTTTTTACTTTTCGGCAATGGTTCAAGTCCGCGGAAGACTAAATTTGATGTTTTGTCAAATAAATTCATTAAATGTAAAATTTAGGATAAACTGACTGTCCACTTGGCAATTGTCCCCCAACAATGGTGCAAAAAATGGTACCCTGTAAATCAACATGTAACAATTAATATGATGTACATTGATTTATATACATTTAATTATAAGACTAGGGAGTGTAGACTTGAAATACTTTCAGATGATGTTTGCAAAGTTATAGTTGATGTAGGAGGTTGGAAAGGAAATAGCTTTCACATAACAATGTTGAAAGTAAAATAAAATTGAAATTTGAAAATGAACTAGTGCTAACTGATATCACTGAATAAAATTTGTAGGTTCCGAAAGTAGATAGTTCCTACGTAAATATGCATGAAATGAAACAATCTAGAGGGATTTAGAAGACCTCATGTTGGCCCTTACTTGGGTGCTAATCCCTTCCTAACTCTGTAAGTAAAAAATAAATGAAAACTCATATTTCTTTATTGAATTGCATAAAACATGACATCCAGGAACAAAATGTTAGAGTAATGTCTTTCTCTAAATCCAAATCTGAATATATAAATTAATATCTCATCTGAATGAATTATTAAAAGGCACCAAGACTTTCCTTTATACCTTATGATTTACAACACATGAGAATAAGAATAATACAGCAAAGAGTATTAAAAAAAACAAGTGAGAGATTCAACACATGTATGAAATACAAAAAAAGTTTTTGAATAACCATAATTTCTTCACGAAACACACAACAAGTGTTAATATAACAATCAATTATTCACTATTTATTTATCAATGACAAAACAAAAGGTAATTTGTTTCCCAGGTTTCCACATTATTATTGTAACTACGTCTTCAATGGCATGTAAGGACTTGAGTGCCATCATTTCATGTTTCAAAATATTTTCATAAATGCAAGCTCTTTGTTGTGAATGATTTCTTTATGCTACATAAGAGTTTCTTTAGACAAGTTATTTGACTGCAGACGAGTTTGCTGTGGACAAGTTCCTTCATTGCATATGGAAATTTTCTCACAACCAAAAGTGGCATCAACACATTTAATACTTCAAAACATTTACTAGAATAACATGACTAAATGCACACATAATGTCACAATCATTATGACTATGTATAACTATATTAATTAGTCATCATGCCAAAATTTCATAGTTGTAATAATGATTTTTAACAATGTACTTAGGAAATACATGGACATAGCTATAATTGTCTTATCAAAATAAAAAGTATGATTTTTTTATGAAGGAAATTAATACATCTCATCATCTGATATGAGGACAAGAACCCATGTTTATACAAATTTGGTACGTTCTTACAATTCAATCCCCCCCAAAATAGCGAGTGAATCTTCTCTTTGTTTGTAAAGAAAGATATTTAATCAAAGAGGGAATGTACTTTGTCTAACTAAAAATAGTTGAGTTTTTGTTAGTATTTTAGGATTGATTACATGCCTTCACTACCATATGTTGGTCTCTTGTTGACTGCGGAGTCGAAGTTTTTGCCTACATTTATCCTTCCCTAACCTTTTTCTATGTAATGTGGATTTATCCGTATCTATGTTCCATTGATGAAATGTGAGCCAATAAGAAAATGTCATGCACCTTCACCTTCTCATACTTTTGTCTTACTTTTTAGTAGAAATTGTCAAACCGTGAGCCAATGAGAAAGCTCCACGCTCCTTCACAATGTTCAAACTATGCTTTTACTTGTATTTTCCTCCACAAAGTATGAGTTAATGAGAAATCTACATGCACCTTTTGTAGTGTAAGAGTGTTTGATAACCTTGATAAATTTCCACAAAATGTGAGCTAATGATAATACTCTACGCTCCTCACATTTTTCAATATATTTAATAAATTTGAATAACCGTTATGAAATGTGAGCTAATAAGGAATCTCCACACTTACTTTGCAATTCATATTCATTTACAAAAAAAATATTAGAGTGTGAAGAATAAACTAGTGAGAAATCTCCACACTGCTAGAAATGTCAGTCTTATCAGTATGCGAAGCATAAACCAATAAGAAATCTCCATGCACCTTTGTGGTTTTGTAGTGTCAAGTTATATTTATTTTATGTTATCATTTAATTGGTTGTAGGGTTGGGCATTCACATTGCATGACTTCTATTTGGGCAAATAATTCAGTATTGTGATTTATAGAAATGTCTCCAAATATCCACCTTTAGCTTATAAACCACCTACACCTAAAGCCCAATTAAACTATATTCACTTTGCAAACTAGAGATCTGTTAGAGCCAAACTACTCACCCTCCACTAGAATGGTGATGCTTCTCCACCATCAACCATTAATCTGAATTCCACTCACTTTTTCTTCCTCTCTGCAGACCCGAAACCATATAAATTTGGTACATTCCGCAGACTTCAAGTCCATGAAACTCGAATGGTTTAGAGAGGCCCGGAATCCTACTAGTTATCCTTTCCTTTGCAGGCATTTGAATTTCTTGGTTGTGCATATATTTAATGACCATTTGAATGTCCCATATTTTTTTTAAATGACTAAGTAAATTTTAAATTTTTTAGTCAATGTTGATTGCATGTTTTTAACCAATTGTAAAATATGTAAACATATATTGATCACCCGCAAGTCTAAATTTTTTATGCTTTAATCAACCAGTACATTAACCACTTTGTGAGGAATTCTTATCATGTCAGTCCTTTCAAAATTTATATAGGATCCTTTATTTTTTATTTTGAAAAGGCACCAAATTTATTACAAATTTGCAATTCTCCTTTACTCAAACCTAGAATTTTGAAGAAAGGGGAAAAATATGAAACACATAGAATGGTTACATCTATGGATAATCTAGGAAAAGAAAAACTTAATACAGTGATCTAGATTGACACCAACAATGGATCCTACCCAAGCGATGGGTACCCCTTCTGGGTGCCAAAAGAACAAAGACCAGATGCCTAATCCTTTGGTTAAGGAGTTTGGAGAGAAAAAACACACAATGATTTCCAAAAAAATACACAACTTTCACACTAGAATACTGACATATCATGGAACCTATGCACACTATACAATAGAAAATTGACACACAAACTTTAACCATACTCGAATCCCTGAGGTCATGCTGAGGCAGCTGATGTGGATGGTAATGAATATGCTAATGGGAAATAGTGTTTGGATAGGTTGTCAAGGAAATGCAATGCCTCTAACTTACAATGGTGGGATGTGCTCATCAAGCATGATAAAAGCCTCTCTAACTTGGGTGGCTTGAATGGAGAAATCAGAAAGGATGGCGACAAGAAGACTCTAGTCAATATCAAGGTCTAGAGATATCTTGTCTATTAGTTGGAACTCATGGGGATAATTTTTCCCCATTTTTCCCCACCTAATGTCATCAAAATTAAAGTTCCAGATCTCCATGTTGTAGACAAGGTTGAGATCTCTCCAATGGTGCCAAATTTGTTAAATTTTAGGTACTAGGTCAAAAGATAGGTCCAATTGAATGTTTGAGTCGGATCCGTACAAAAAATGGCGAAACTAGTTAGCAGAATGGATCCACGGGCCTGAAATTTACTTTGCACATTTTGGCACAAAAATACAAAAATGAAAAAAAACTTCTTTGGGCCCACTGGTCCATATTTTCCATTTGGGCAAGAAATCACTACGAGGTCCACCATCCCACATATAATTTAGGCCTAACACGTGGGTACTTGGGCATCGGCGGAGGTGAAAATAATTTTTATACTTTATGTCTCTTGGAAACAAGCCAAAAAGTTTAAATTACCTTCGGCAACCCGCCTCCCCACTTTGACTTAGAACATGGCCATGTGGAGGGTTGGCATAGGTTTGGGGACCGCTTTGGGATTTTTCTTTTGAATTTGCACCAGGGCTGATATGTGGTTCCTTCTGTGGATTTTCTATATTCATTTATGTTTTTTTCAAAGTCCTTATGTTTGTCGGGGCCATTTATTTGACCTGAGACACGTGGAGAATTGACGCTTGTCTAAGGACCTACTTTTAGATTTACCTTTAAAGATGCATCAGGTTGATATGTGGCTCCTTTCGCGATTCTACGATACTTAGCTGATTCGGACCGATGCCTTTCTCGAACCCTAGACACGTGGAAGCCTCACAATCATTTGAGTCTCTACTTTGGGGCCGCGCATTTGAATGTGTGCCTTTAAGACACGTGGCACCTTTTTCCAATTATTTATACTTAGTTGATTTGGGCTCACTTTCTATTTGACTTCTATTGAACCCTGGCCACGGGGAGGGCTGGCCCTATTTTGACTCTCCCCCTTGGGCTCCTACTTTTGAAACTACGCCAACCTGACACGTGGTTCTTTTCCGCTCGTTTGGACTTTTGAATGGCTGGCTTTATCTATTTTTGGGCCTGGGACATGTGGAAAATTTGAACTTGTCTTGGGGGACTTATTTTTGGGTTTAACCTTTGGAGAAGAACTGATGAGACACGTGGAAGCTTTCACTAAACTCTTCCATACTTAGTCAATTTGGGCTCGTTCTTAATCATTTGTAAAGCCCGAAGAATTTGAGACTTTATCCATTCCTCTTCTTTGAGCCTCTAGTTTTCGTTGACACTATTTGGCCCTTCCCTAACCCTGCTACTCCATTATAGAGCCCTCCTATAACCTGTTTGTTGGATTTGAAACATGGGCTCCTACAACAGAACAATCTCTTTGATTTATTCCTACATAGGGTCGTGTTTGATCAATTTTTCTAGGGACAAAATTGAGAAAAAAATTTGGTGACTCATGGAGACGTCTACCTATGAGATGAATAGAAACAGTTTCCTTACTGTATCCATTGGGCACAAAGTCATGGGTAGTGGCCTAATCTGGTCCTGTTCTAGAGATGGACCCTTAGAGACCCAGTTTTAGTTTCTCTGTATTTGTTCTATTTTAAAATGAACAAATTTTCGATAGCTATGGGTCTCTCTGTTGCAAAATGCTGAAGGGCCTGGTGCATTCACTTGGAGGCACATTGAACTGTACAATGACACCAACCTGGAGCACTTAGGTAAATTAAAATCCTATGCTAATATTTACAAGGGTATAATATTCCTTTTAGTAGTAGTGTTTGAGATAGATCTCGTTCACTAGGATATGCAACTCTTTGCCATCTAATTTAGCCAGCTGGAAGGCATTACTGCTTCTAAATTTTTTGATCATGTAAGGGCCACTTCAAACGGCATCAAATTTGGAATGCTTTCCTAGTTTTTCCCAATCTTCATCCCACATTATAACTAAGTCCCCATCTTGAAAGGTCCTTGTTCTTGCTTTCTTGTCAAAACTCTTCTTGACCAATGCTTGATCCTTCTCCCTGGTGAGAATTGCATGCTCTCTTGCTTCTCCTACTTCTATCAGATCTGCATACCTAATTTCTATAGGTTCAAATTCAGCTAGTTCTAACTATTTCAAGAGCTCCAGAGCGGGAAACTTCAATGATATGGGAAATACTGCCTCCTCTATCCATATATAAGCTTGTATGGGGAGCTACTTGTGGATCTTTTAGTCATGATCCTATCAGCCCATAGAGCTGATTTGAGATTTGTATGCCATGTTCTCTAATTTTCATCAAGGGTCCTTCTGGTAATCCTTTATAGGTTCTTATTTGTGGACTCTACTTTGCCATTACCTTGAGGATAATAGTTTCATGAAGTGCTGAGGTATACACCATTCTTGATAGCCCCATTCATTGATTCTTTTACCAAGGAATGCCAATGCATTATCTGATATAATAGTGGTCGAGACTCCAAACCTAAGTGGCTATTCCTTCATACAAATTCAAGTTGTTGGATTTTTTTTCTTCCTTAAGAGACATTGCTTCAATCCACTTAGTGAAATAGTTTTGTTGCTGTAAGTATGCACTTTTGGCCCTGGCTTGAGTTTGGGATGATCACTCCAATGAAGTCTAGTCAAAATTACATGAATGAATGGATGATCCACTTAAATTGGGTGAAGAGGTATGGCTGCTAACTTCTCCTTCTCTTTGAACAATGCACACTTTTTGCACTTCTTGATCTATGAGTAGTAGTCCCTAAATAGAATAGGCCAGTAATAACTACCTTTCATGATCTTAAGAGTTGTTACTCAAGGAGAAAAATTGGCCTCCTACTTTTGCATCACGGAACTCATGCAATACCCTCTCAATTTGGCCTATCCTAATGCACCTCAATAGGAAATTATTGATATCCTTTTTGAATAAGACACCATCGATAAGTACATATGGGGATGGTTTGTAGCCTGAAGTATCTCATTTTTTCTTTGTTCCATTCTAGAGGGAAAAAAAACTATTTGGAGATAGTGCACCAAGTCTTGGGTCCAACATGGAATAGGTGCATCATTAGCTAGTTGTTCTTGATCATTCTGAAGTAATAGGACAACCTCTTCCTTATATATTGACTCATCTTGTTTCCTGGAAGTGAGTTTCTCACATAGACCCTTACCACGAACCAGTTTGGTCACTTTGATTTCAATGTCATACTCCATTACCTTAGTGCTCCAACTGGCTCTTTTCTCATTCAAGTCCTTGTTTAAGAGAAAATTATTGACACCGACATGGCATACTAGTAGTGTAATCTTATTGTTTAAGAATAATTGTTTGAACTTCTTCAAACTCCTAATGATAGAAAGGACATGCTTCTCAATGAAAGAATACTTTACCTCATAATCCTCCATGCTCTGACTGAAGAAGGCTATGGGTTGTTTTGAACCTTTTTTTCTAGGATGAACCAAGATGGTTGAGATTATGTCTGACCCTCCAAAATCATATAACATGAAGTCCTTTGAAAATTATTGGTTAACAAGATTTGGGGCTTGTGATATTGCGCGCTCGATGGCCTCAAAACTCTCTTTTCCTTATACTTTCCATTTAAATGCAAGACTCTTCTTTAACATCATTTTTAAAGGCTTCACAAGAGTGGAAAAATCAAGCATAAACATACGAACAAATTTTATTCTCCCAAAGAAGATTTGGAGATAATTTTTGTGTTGTGGCGATGTAAGTGTCTCGATGGCTTCAACTCTTTTAGGATCAATTATCAACCCTTATCTTCAAACAATGTGGACCAAAAATTTCCACTCATGTGCCACAAATACACACTTCTTTGGGTTTAATGACACTCCAAACCTTCTACATCTCTAAAATACCTTTGTGAGGTGGAAGAGATGGTCTGCATCATCCTTTGAGAAGACAGTGATATCATCTAGATACACCAGGACTATATTTTTTATTAATCCTTTAAATGCCATGTCTATAGCTTGTTCAAATGTTGCTCTGGCATTTGATAGTCCAAATGGAATATTCTTATAAGCATATGTGCCCCATTTGGTGGTGAAGGTTGTCTTGAACTGATCTTCTTCTTTCACCATTATCTAGTTATATCCTGAGTATCCATCTAGCAATGAAAACCTCTGAAAGTCAGCTATAACCTTTAAGATTTGTTCCATTGATGGAAGTAGGTAGTGATCTTTGAGTGATACTCTATTTAGATCATAGAAGTCTACAAACAAACTGATCTCTCCACTTCTTTTCCTCACACACACCAAGTTTGCAACCCAACTTGAATGCTTGATAGGGAAGATGATTTTGGACTCGATAAGCTTATTCAACTCTTTTCTCGTGAGAGTTTGTATATGAGGGTTTACTAGAATTTGCTTCTATCTAAAAATCTTAGATCCTAGATCCAGCTTGATAGTGTGTTGTGCCAGATTTAGGCTGAAACCTCTCAAATATTTATATGTCTAGGTAAAGACATTTGGGAATTATTGACAAAGTTGCATGAATTCATATATTTCTTGTTGAGTGCTTACCTTTCCAATCTACAACGTTTTGCATTCTTCTATGAAAATGGGCTCTGAAAAATTGAGATAACCATAGAAATTTTTTGAAAAAACCTCCTAAAAATGCCCTTTGAAGGAGATTTTTCAGGTTTTCGGGTTTCCATCGCATGCAAACATGTCTTTTACATGCTTCATGTTGAGTGTCTTCCGAAACCTGAAACCTTAATTACATGCCAGTGTATCAGGTTTTTGGAACCTCGAGCATCGGAACATACCTTACAAAAAACATGTTACATGTTGCTTGATTCCTGAAACCCAAAATGATCCTTTGTATTGGTTTTTCGGAACCCGATAGCATCCAAACATGTCTTTTACATGCTTCATGTCAGTTGGTTCCCAAAACCTGATTTGTTAAGAAAACCTTTGTTTCAGGTTTTCGGAAGTGCCGAGCATGATGACATGGCATTAATGCCGAGTTGTCAGTTAGTTGGCACACGTGTCGAAGGAGGTGTAATAAATGCTAGGGTTTTATAAATAGCTTTGATTTTACACGTCATTTCTACCTGACATATTTTTGCTGCGTGGATTTTTCATACATGCTCCTTCGACCTCCAAACCCGACTAAACTTCTCGATCGATTTCATGATCCATCTTCGATCATTTTTCGAATTTCTTGAAGGTATTTTTCTCTTCTTATCATTTTGTGATCTTTGGGTTTATTTTTGAGCATTCTTTTGGTGTTTTTCCTCTTTGCTTTTTTCTTACCTCTGGGTTTAGGGTTTAGGGTGGTTTTCTTCATTTTCTGTTGAATTTCTATGAAACCCCTTGTTTGAAAACTCCTCCTGGGTGTTTTATTATTTTCTTCCATGGATATATTCTTATCATTTTTGGGAATAATATATTAAACCTAACTTACAAGCTGTGGAGGAATTTTACCTGTTCTGACATCCTAGAAACCTGACGATGCCTTTGTTTTCTTGTTTTAAAGGGTGTCTTAACACGGTTTGACTTCCATTGTATCGGGTTTTGCAAAGTTCTCAACATCATCCGACTTTCTCTGAGTGCTTGTGTCAGGTTTCACGAAGTGTTCAACATCTTCCAACTTCCGCAGAGTGTCAGGTTTTGTACAAGGTGCTCAACATCTCCTGATTTCCACCTTTGTGTCAGGTTTCACAAAGTGTCCAACACAACCTGGTTTCTAATATACTCTGTAGTGTGTGTGGTTTCATGAATTGTCTGACAAGTCTCAAAGTCCGGTTAGTGTGGCGGGTCTGTGGGGTTTCTCAGCAAGCTTCCAAGTCTAATTGTTCAAACAAGAGTTATCTAGGCATTCTTTCTTTAGGACTTCTCATGTTGGATCCTGGATCATCTAAGGATAAGTCAGATAGGTCAGGAAAGATGAAATACAAGTATTGGAAAATGGAATCCCCTTCCTACATAGATTGTAAATTACGACATCCGAGATACGGAGCTTGGTAACATTGACATGGAAGACTTTTGGAACAAAACCAAGGATTCTTCTCAGAGTCCCTGGATGAAGTCAATAACCAATAGTGGCCTCCCTCTTGCAGCAGGATTCCCAATGTCTGCTCAATGCCCTGAGTTCATTTTGGCCTGTGCTTCCAATTATGACTCAGATTCCCACTCAGTGAAAAATCAGGAAGGAGAAACCATAGTGAAGTTGGATGGGGGTTACTTTGATGACCTCTTAAGATTACCCAACTTTGAGGAATATGTCGATGTAGATCTTAAGTCAACACAGAAATCCTGGGACAAAGATCAAGAAGATTGCATCAGGCATGTGAATAAAAATTTCTTGATCAAGGCCAAGCCATCCATCTCTAGGTTTCCTAAGTATGTCCCCAGGAGTGATTTCATCCTTAAAATTAGTGATATCATCACCCTTTTGAGTCAAGTATTTGGATTCCCTGAGTCAAGAGACTTTCAAGGGTGGATGTATCAATTCATGGTCCTTATAAAGAAGAACAAACAAGGGATTGATTGGAGTAGTCTTATAAGTAATGAGATTGATTCCCAGATGAAGACAGTCTTGACTACTGGCAAGTTTTATATGTCATCATATGTCACCTATGCAGCAGCTGGTATGAGGAATTATCTAGGGTTGGACGTGAAGGGAAGTAAGTCAACTGAACATATATATCGGTATTTCCCTCAGTTGATAATGAAGGGGTCTGAGGATCAATTCAGAAGAGTGAATGATGCCTTCTTTTATGAGAACATCTACATGATGAACCCTGACTTAAGAAAGAGAAGAGTCTCTGATGAGGCATGGGCTGAAGTATCAAAATGGGGTTGTATCTTCTTACAGTTCAAGAAGTTCACATACCTTCGGGTGGTCATGTACCCGGGTGATCCTTTCTGATTGCCCAGATTCCCAGGTGATAAGCTGATCCTAATGGAGTTGGTAAGACAATTGTTGGATTTCTGAAAATTCCAACAAAGTAAACACAAGGCTACCGTATCCTTCCCTATTTCCATCGGAAGGTACACATGCTCGACAGTGGTTAAAGCTAAGAATGTGGTGCATGAGCTTCAGGACAAGTTGAAGAAGCACATGAAGCACAGAGATGGATTTGATTTCTGAGGAGTCCTTAAATCATATGGGACTTTATATCTACATGTTCCCAACATAGAAGATATTTGGGTTGATCTTCGGGATGAGGTTGTCATCCGAAGAAAGGACAATAGCAAGTTGACAATTGAAGAAATCTAGATGCTGGATTTATCTGACATCCCAGAGGCACCACAGATAACGAGAGTGTCCTTGACGCCTCGTATGATGGGTTAAATGAAGACCGATATGTATTCCCAGCCATTGATTGGTCCATCGCTGAGAAAGCTTCTATTGTGGGGAGAGCTACTCAAATTCTTGCCCGTACTAAGGCATGGCTCATTTCTTGGGGAATGAGTTATAAAGAAGGGAGTTTTTCAAAACTAGATACTTTGGAAGTGGGACCCTCCAAGGGAAAAAAGGAAAAGGATAAGAACCCTTCCAAGAGGCCAATAAAGGTTAAGTTTGTCAGAAAGGGAGAAGATCAAGTAACTACACCAGTGGCCTCTCTCCCACAAACAGTTGAGGTTCTTGATTCACCTCCACAACCAGAACAAGGAAATCCTCCTTCAGGAGAAGAGATTGTTCAACCTTCCATTCCTCTTTTGGTTGATAGTTCATCAGAGGTAAGTCTTCCTCTTATCTCTCAAGCTCTAATTTCAGAATCCTTGCCTCCTCCCATTCAGCCTTCCTTGCCTCAGATTTCTTCACCAAGTTCCTCAGCCATGGCTAGTATCTTCTTTGGCCTCTCACCTCTCCCCACTGGACCCCAGTTAACCATGGACATGCCTCCTCCTTCTGCACCTTCATTCCCTGAATCCATTACCGTGGATGCTACACTTGTAGTGGTCACCACTCCACAAGCTAACCTTCCTCCACCTGAGGATGTGACCATAACACCTACAATGGGAGAAACTTCTTCCAATACACCTCAATGGTTAATAGATCAGACTCTGAGGAAGAGGAAGGTGGTAGTTCCATTACCAGCCTTTGATTTCAGTTCCCTCAAGGTCACTCCTACCAAGTCGGCCAAGAAACCCAAAATAGTTTCAAGGATTTCAGTGGATGCCTCAGGGCATAAATTTGCAGAAATTGCTACTCCTATGGCTGATAAAACTAAGGATGATATAATGGTCACAGATTATCAAATCACAAGGGTGGCTCTAGGGAAAGTAACAATGGAGGGAGCACAGCAGGATGCACAAGATGCCATGAATGTGTTGTGCCAGAAGCTAAAGGAAACTAAGGAAAACAGAGATGAGTTAAAAGAGAAAGTACAACAGCTGACAGAAGTACTACTCAAGCTCTCAAAGCCTCCTGAGTCAACACCATCATCCTCTACTCCTATCAGGTTTGATTTCTCATCGGTACCCATGATCAAGAAGATTAATGAGAAGGGGAGAACGGTCGATGAATGGATCCAAAGGCTGCTCCTGCAAGGAAAAGAAGTCATCGAGGACACCATGGAAGTCTAAAAATCCTTAGAGGATATAAAGAAGGATGGAGAGAAAATGGATGATGAATTTTCAGTAGAGGTCGGGAACCTAGAGTTAACTTTTGAAGCTCTCCAAACACTGAAACAGGTTCCAACCTGCATCTTGGTCAAAGAAGGCATCATTCCACATGAGGACAAAAATTTTCAACTAACCAAAGCCATTAGATTCAGAATAAAGATTCTCAATGAAGCTTGCAGAAAATTGAGGGAATCAAGAGATCAATTGGTCGATGGCACGAATGACATAGAAGAAGAGCTAGTCAAGATTTGTGCTAAGGTGTTGAGTGAAAGCTCAGGTATTCTACCTGTTGATGATCTTTACAAGAAGATCCAAGAATCAATTCAGCATGAACCAACTTATGGATTCATCCTGGAAATCATTGACAGGTTTGTGAAAATTGAACATTCTTTGGAAACCCTGAGGAAACTCAACAAGAGACTAAAAAAGCTTCTTGGCAATGCTAGCGATACTCAGGAAACATGTGAAGTTCTGAGTGATCATTCCACCGTGCCTGATGAAAATGAGATGCAGGGTATAATCTGAAAGTTCCAAGAATTTTGGGACAAGCAGGCTTTGTTGGAGGAAGACAAAGATGATGAAACAGAATAGGCACAATGTTGCATGTCATTTCAATCCTGAAATCGACATGTCTTTTTCATTTTTGTTTCATCACATAGGAAGAAAATTTTGACTTGGTCTCCTACGTGAGAGTCAAGAAAAGTAGGACTCTCATTAAAAAGACTATTTTCTAGGATTTATCCTATTTTCTCTCAACTCCTTTTATTATAAATAAGGGACACTTATGCATTCCAAAGGGTTGAGATTTTTGGAATATTGAGATCTATTGTGAAGAAGAAAGACTTTGTGTTTTCTTTTAATCATTTGAGGAATAGAGTTGATGCTATTTTGCAAACTTTGTGTTGTGAGATGTATCTTTCTTAAGATATTGTTCTTATGTTCATAATCTTAAGCTATTCTTTGTTTAGCATCTTGATTGTTCTAATCATTTCAAACATTACATTTGTTATCTAAAGCTCGTATGATTATTTCATGCTCTGTGTTTACTCGAAAGAAAATATGTTCCTCTCATTTCCTTTCCATTGTGTTTCTTCCATAATAATAATTTCCTTTCTGATCCATTTCATTTCGAAAGAGCAATATCTTCACCTATTATGGATATGGATTTTGGGATTCTATCCCAACCCCAATGGTTAGATTAGTGTGAATATTGTACATATTATTTCTGTTGTGTTTTAGATTAGTAATAAATAGGCAGCCTCACCTGTCTTTGAGGAGGGATTTAATCCCATGTACTGTGGTTGAACCTCATATTTTGGCTTGACAAAATATCCAACCAACAATTTTTTGGCAACTCTACTGGGGAAATACAGATTGATAAGACTAAGCTTATCCTTTTGGTGTAAAGACTCCGTATTTGCCTTATTTTCAAGAAGATCCATTTTCCAGTTCAAGCTGGCCAGGAAGATCTTCACTCGGTCAAGCCGAGCCAGGGGTGAAACTGATCCATTCTTTGATCTGCTTCAACAGCATAATTTCAGGCTTTCACCCAACAGTGTTGCATCTAGTCCGGGCAAGAAGTTCTTCACCCATCCAAAGGACTCAGATTCCTCAAGAACAAGAAGTTTCTACAACTTGTCATGCATTATTCTTGTTAGATATTCATATTCCTGTATGCACTTCATTTAGAAGAATGGCAGCACAACCTGTGCCTTGGGGCATAGCTATTGGTCCTCTTTCCCTTGCTCCAACATTGCATGACCTACCTCATGGATCATGAAAGAATATTCCTAAGTTCAACGGTGATGAAAAACAACATCCTGACGAACACATTGCCTCATTCTTTGTTGCATGCAGTGTTCTTGGGGTTTCTCATGAAGATGTCTCTGTTCGACTCTTCATTGAAACATTGCATGGCATAGCAGCAGAATGGTTTTACCATCTCCCAAATGCATGCATTACCAACTGGGCTACCATGAGATCTGTATTTGAAGCAAGGTTCAAACTAGCTGAAGATTCTCATGCCTTGTTAGCACAGCTTACACACATGAAGGAGTCTTACGAACCCATGCGGGACTTCATAGCCAAATTCAACAAGCTGATCCGTAAGATTCCAGACCTAGCCATTCCCACTCTTGAAAATCAGAAGTGTTTCTTCATCAATGCTCAACTTCCTGATGTGAGCTTCTTGTTGAGAAGATTTTTTATCCCCAATTTGGCCATCGCTCAAGCTACAACCACCGAAATAGAAGATGATCTTATTCTGGCTGGAAAGATCAGAAGAGAATCAAAGCCTAAAAATCAGAGTTCTTCTTAGAGTACTACTGATCCAATGAATCAGAAGATGGCCAATGACTTGATCACTTTAAAGAAGAAAATGTCTCAACAAGCAACCAACATTCCTTATCGGGATATTCCTAGATGGAATTTCAACAATGCCAATGGTGCTCCCACAAGAGATAGGAATCGGTTGATCACTGCTCCCACCAGGCTGGCCATTGAAGCTCCTCCTATCAACACAGTAGTTGAAATAATTGAGGAGGATGAGGAACCAGAAGATCACAAATCTCATGAAGCCTTCGAAGCTTCAGGATATGCTGATGAGTCTTTTGACGATTCAGCTGGCGACTCCAGCATTGGTTATTTGGAATACGAGAAAGATGAAGATGAGCATGATGGAAAATCATTTGTAGTTTTCACTCGATCCCAATCTCAGAACCCCAGAAATCTGGTTGAAATCTCCAAGGATAAAAGTAAGGAAGCTCCCATAGTTATGGCAAAAAGAGGATCTCCCATCTCAGCACAAACTGAAAAGGAGATAACGAAAAAGGTAACTTCACCTTCCAACTCTCTTTCTCCTACTTTCAAGGCTAGTACCTCAGCTCAGACCAATGTAACCAGAACTGAGCCCTCCATCATTCCTTCATATACCACTTTTGACATCATTGATCATGCAAAGAAAACCAAAATCCAAATGTCAGAAGCCAAATACCTTCAGTCCAACCCTGAGCAATTTGAGAAACTTGCCAAATTCATTAGAAGCAAGGTTGCTATTCCTTCATCTTCAAAAGGAATTTTTCCTAGCCCCACTCAGCCTTTACCTCAGAGTAATATGACCTCTGTCACTTCTTCAGGAAAGATTGAACCATTTTATTTGTCTTTACTTATAAACGGTTTCAAACTCAGCAATTGCATAATTAACTCAGGAGCCTCTGATAACGTTATGCCCAAAAAGTAGCTCATGCCCTTAGACTCACACTGACTAAATCTTATGGATGATGTTACTCCATGGAAACTAAACAAGTCCCCTTGATTGGCCAAATCAAGGATGCACAGTTTGCATTTGTTGCATTTCCAGAAAAGAGAGTAAAAATGACTATCCTAGTTGCTGATATCCCGGCTGCTTATGGGATTCTTTTGGGAAGAGGCTTTTGCAAAGATGTTGGAGGAGAAATCAACATGGATTGGACCAAAGCTAAAATTCCAGTAAATGGAGTTCCTCATGTTCTTCACCCCGAAGCACAAGCAAAGTACCTGGTTACTAAATCAGATGACCCTAAGGCTCAAATTCTCTTTGAAGATGCAGGCTTGGGTAATTATTTCCTGACATCTGAGGTGCCCTCTATAGAAGTGAAAGAAGAAGATCCTAACACTGTTTGGACCCTTGAGTTTGATGGGAGCTATTCAACTACTGGTTCAGGTGCCAGCGTAGTTCTTATATCTCTGGATTTCAAGATCTTTCCCTTTGCTTTCAAGTTGCAGTTTGATAATACTAATAACATAGCTGAATATGAAGCTTTGTTATTAGGATTAGAAATGGCAAGACAAAAAGGAATCCAAAATCTCAAAGTACAGGGAGATGCCGAGTTGATTGTGAATCAAGTAAAGGGAATTTATCAGGTAAAAAATGACCATCTAAAACATTACAGAAACAAGGTTTGGGACAGCATAGAATGCTTCGACGCTTTTTCCATTAAAGCAGTCTTAAGAGATTACAATGATAAAGCTGATTCCTTAGCTATTTCTGCATCTCTTCTTCTTCCTCACCCACAGTTCAAACAGGACACATATACCATTGAGATTGTGTATCATCCAAGTGTTCCAGATAACTCAGCTCATTGGCAGGTGTTTAATGATGACCAACAGGTATTGTCTTTTCTGGAGAAAGCTGATAATTTCAGTGAGCTTTATTTTGAAGGATCAGAATCAGCTTTCCATGAGTCCGTCTCGAATTCATATCAAGAAATTGATGGTGAATTCATCCAGCTTAAAGGAAATAAGATTCTGAAAGGATTAGTTTCTCTGGAAGGTCTGTTTGACAAGCATGACTGGTTCATTCAAGGTAAAAGGAAAGTTGAAGGTGCTTCCTTGTCAGAGGTAGATCAAGTTAACCTTGGCTCCGCTAATCAACTGTGGATGGTAAACATTGGTAAATGCTATTCTCCAGAGGAAAAATAAATATTCTCTTCACTCTTGAAGAGATATATGGATGTCCTAGCATGGTCATATGCGGATCTAAAGTCTTTCAAGCCCAAGGATGTGCAACATAGCATTCCTTTGAAGCCTGAAGTTAAACCCTACAGGAAGAAGCAGAGACATTACAACCCAAAGATCTCAGGGACTATTCTTGCAGAAATTCAGAAAATGTTAGATGTAAGGATTATCTTTCCGATCCATCATTCCACCTGGGTTGTGAACATTGTCCCTGTGAGAAAGAAGAATGGTGAAATCCAGATTTGTGTTGACTTCTAGAATCTCAACCAGTCTTCATTAAAGGACAATTATCCATTTGCCATCATGGATCAGGTATTACAAACTATCATTGGAGCATAGAAATGTTATCCATGCTTGATGGATTTTTGGGGTATAATCAGGTTGAGGTAGCTGCTAAAGATCAACATAAAACAATGTTCACCACTCCATGGGGAACCTTTGCTTACAGGAGAATGATGCCTTTTGGTTTGATTAACGCCGGAGCCACATGTTTCAAAGGGCTATGGACTTAGCTTTCAGAGATTTAATGGGCAAGGTAATAATTGTGTATTTGGATGACTTGACGGTCTTCTCTAAAAAGTGAAGTGATCATTATGATCACCTGGAACAGGTACTCTTAAGGTGCAGGCATCATGGGATTTCATTAAATCCTAAAAATTCCATGTTTGGAGTGACAGAAGGAAAGTTGTTGGGTCATATTGTGACTAGAGAAGGAACCAAGATTAACCCAGAGAGGGTGAAGGCCATTCAAAGCCTTACCCTACCCACAAGAAAAACTTGGGTGCACTCCTTGTTCGGGAAGGTTAATTTCCTAAGAAGATTTGTACCTGATTTTACAGATAAAACCAAGGATATCCTTGGAATGATGAAGGATAAAAGTCCATTTCAATGGAGCACTGAAGGGAAGCTTGCATTTGAAGAAGTCAAATGGGAAATTGCTCATGCTCCTATTCTAGTATGCCTAGACTTCAAGAAAGATTTCATCATGTACAGCTACGCTTCCACACATACAGTATCAGCCATCCTGATGCAGGAAAATGAAGAAGGAATTGAAGCTCCCATTGCTTTCATGAGCTTCCCACTAAAGGAACATGAATTGAAGATGTCACAGATTGAAAAGCATGCTTATGCAGTGGTGAGAGTAGTGAAACATTTCAGGTATTATGTCTTGAGTTCCCACACTCTCATTTTAGTTCATGATACCATATTTAAATCCATTCTGACCCAACAAGAGTTGGGTATTCAATGGGGTAACTGGATAGCCAAAGTTAGGAGTATGACTTGGACATCAGACCTACCACGTTGGTTTGAGGAAGAGGCATGTGCCAATTAATCATAGAAAATAATGTTGAGACAGAGTGCGAAGAAACTGAAGGTATTTCTTCATAATTGCCCAAATTACTTTTTGTAAGCACGACTGATGAATGGTACATAGATATCACTTTATTTTTAACCTATGGTGAGTGTCCCCCACATTTAAGCCATAAAGAAAAGAGGACAGTTAAACTTAGATCTGCAAGATACATTCTGTGGGACAATGGTATATACAAGAAAGGTATCGATGGTGTATTCCTGCGTTGTGTTGACAAGTCTCAGCAGATAAGGTTGCTAGAGTCCTTCCACAATCTAGCATGCAGAGGACATTTCTCTTCTTCTGTAATGGCTTACAAGATCTTACGGGCTAGGTACTATTGGCCTACTCTCTTTCGAGATTCAGCTAAATGGGTGGCCAAGTGTGAAGCTTGTCAACATTTCGTTGGTCATCCTAAGCTAGCAGCTCTTCCCTTAATCCTGTGGTGATTGAAGAACCTTTTCACCAATGGGGAATTGATTTCATTGGAGTATTGAACCCTTCCTCTAGTGCCAGTCATAATTATGTCCTCACTGCCACAGACTATTTCACCAAGTGGGTGGAAGCTGCTCCCATCAAACAAGCTACCTCTGAAGATGTTTGTAATTTTCTCAAAGAAAATATAATTGTTAGATTCGGTGTGCCTCACAAGATTGTTTCTGACAACGCCTCCAATTTCTCATCCCATGAGTTGACAGAATTTTGTTATGGATTTGGGATCACGTTGGCTCATTCATCTGATTACTACCCTCAAGGCAATGGTCAAGCTGAATCGAGCAACAAAAACCTGGTGACCATAATCAGAAAGTTGGTTGATGAGAATCAGAGGACATGGCACAAAGCATTATATGATGCATTACGGGCCTATCGGATTACTCCTAAATGAGCTATTGGAATGTCTCCCATTCTAGGTGTTGTATGGGATTAACACTGTGATACCTATCTCCGTAGAATTGCCATCCTTACAGTTGGCTAAAGCAATTGAGGATGAAACTTTTCAAAGTTCTATTGAGAAAAGGATAATGTACCTAGCTAGGCTAGAAGAAGAATGGAGCAAGGTGGTGGATCACATCACAGACCATCAGATCAAAGTCAAAAGAATATTTGACAAGAAATCAAAGCAACGTGATTTCCAAGTCGGAGATCTAGTACTTCTCTGGGACAAGAGAAGAGAACAGAAAGGGATGCATGGAAAGTTTGACTCCTTATGGAAAGGTCCTTTCAAAATACATCAGTTGAATGGTGAAAATAGCTTCTGTCTATCATACCTTGATGGAGAGTTTCTCCCTCTACCTTTCAGTGGCCAACATTTGAAGATGTTCCACCAGTAATGCAAGATGCTCTCTTGCATTGTACCATAATTTATTTTCTGTTATGTGTTTGCTTTATCTCTTTCTTTCCTTGTTTGATTTTGGTTTTTCTTATTCAGACTCTGTAGCCCAATGGATAAAACTTTGATATGAGTTCTCTTCCTTTGATGTCACAAAGAAATTCCCCAACTGGAGCCAGTTGTTATCTCATTTTTAGTGATTCCAGCTAAAATTAAGATAACCATAGAATTTTTTTGGAAAAACCTCCTAAAATGCCCTTTTGAGGAGATTTTTGGGTTTTCAAGTTTCAACGCATGAAAACATATTTTTTACATGCTTCATGCAAATTGTTTCCCAAAACCAAAACCCAAAACATGTCAGTCTGTCAGGTTTTTGGAACTCACGAACATCGGAACATGACCTTACAAAAAGCATGTTACATGTCGCTTGACTTCCTGAAACCTGAAACCCGATATGTTCCCTTGCGTCGGGTTTTCAGAACCTTGGAACATCCAAACATCTCATGCCTCATGTCTTCATATTTCCTGGTTCCCAAAACCTGAATTTGATAGCTAATCCTTTGTTTCAGGTTTTCGGGCACTCCAAGCATGATGACATGGCATTAATGTCAGTTGTCGGTAGTTGGCACACGTGTCAAGTGAAGTGTAATAAATGTGAGGGTTTTATAAATAGCCCAATTTTACACGTCATTTTTACCTGACATACTTTTGCTGCGTGGATTTTTCATACTTGTGCCTGCGACCTCCAAACCCGATTGAGCTTCTTGATCGATTTCGTGATTCATTTTCAATCATTTTTCAAATTACTTGAAGGTATTTTTCTTTTCTTATCATTTTGAGGTCTTTTGGATTTGTTTTGAGATATTCTTTCAACGTTCTTTCCTTTTTGATTTTTCTTGCTCTAGGTTTAGGGTTTTAGATTTGTTTTCTTCATTTTATGTTGTATTCCATGAAACCCCTTGTTTGGAATTCACCCCTAGGGTGTTTCTTTATTTTATCCCATGGAATATACCCTGTTAATTATTGAAAAAATCTAAAATTCCTAACTTACAAATGGAGGGAATTTTACATGTCTGACACCTCAAAAACCCAATTCCTTTGTTTCAGGTTTTACAGGGTGTCCGACACTTCTTGGTTTGACTTCATCAGTGTATCCAAGTTTTGCTATCGGGTTGTTCCAAGTGCTCATCTATCAACCTCTGACATCCACTTTGTGTATCAGGTTTCTCAGATTCTGATTTGACATCTTCCAACTTCTGCCAGTATGTCAAGTTCCTTAGGGTGCTCAACATCTACTAAGTTCTGACCTCTCTATCTATCAGGTTTTGTGAAAGTGTCTGACAAACCTTATTTCCAACATACATTACTAGTGTGTTGGGTTTCATCAAGTGTTTGATAAGTTCTAAATCTAGATAGTGTGGCGGGTCTGTGGGGTTGCTCAGCAAGCTTCCAAGTCTAATTGTTCAAACGGGAGTTATCTAGGCATTCTTTCTTCAAGACTTCTCATGTCAAATCCTGGATCATCTAAGGATAAGTCAGACAGGTCAGGAAAGATGAAATACAAGTACCAGAAAATGGAATCCCCTTCCTACATAGATTGCAATTACGACATCTGAGATACGGAGCTTGGTAACATTGACATGGAAGACTTTTGGAACAGAACCAAGGATTCTTCTCAGAGTCCCTGGATGAAGTCAATAACCAACAGTGGCCTCCCTCTTGCAGTAGGATTCCCAATGTCTGCTCAATGCCCCGAGTTCATTTTGGCATGTGCTTCCAATTATGACTCAGATTCTCGCTCAGTGAAAAATCAAGCAGGAGAAACCATAGTAAAGTTATATGGGGGTTACTTTGATGACCTCTTAAGATTACCCAAATTTTAGGAATATGTCGATGTAGATCTTAAGTCAGCATAGAAATCCTGGGACAAAGATCAAGAAGACTGTATCAGGCATGTGAATAAAAAGTTCTTGATCAAGGCCAAGCCAGCTGTCTCAAGGTTTCCCAAGTTTTTCCCCAGGAGTGATTTCATCCTTGAAATTAGTGACATCATCACCCTGTTGAGTCAAGTATTTGGACTCCCTAAGTCAAGAGACTTTCACAGGATGGATGTATCAATTCATGATCATTATGAAGAATAATGAACAAGGGATAGATTGGAGCAGTCTTATAAGTGATGAGATTGATTCCCATATGAAGACAATCTTGACTACTAGAAAATTCTATATGTCGTCATATGTCACCTATGTAGCAGCCGGTATGAGGAATTATCCAGGGTTGGATGTGAAAGGAGATAGGTCAATCAAACATATATATTGGTACTTCCCTCAGATGATAATGAAGGGTTCTGAGGATTAATTCGGAAGAGTGAATGATGCCTTCTTTTATGAAAATATCTGCAGGATGAACCCTGATCTAAGGAAAAGAAGAGTCTCTGATGAAGCATGGGCCGAAGTATCAAAATGGGGTTGTATCTTCTTGTAGTTCAAGAAGTTCACATACCTTCGGGTGGTCATGTACCTAGGTGATCCTTTCCGATTGCCCAGATTCCTAGGTGATAAGCTAATACTAATGGAGTTGGTAAGAAAATTGTTGGATTTTCACAAATTCCAATAGAGTAAACACAAGGCTGTTTTATCCTTCCCTATTTCCATCAGAAGGTACACATGCTCGACAGTGCTTAAACCTAAGAATGTGATGCACAAGCTTTAGGACAAGTTGAAGAAGCACATGAAGCACAGAGATGGATTTGATTTCTAAGGAGTCCTTAAATCATATGGGACTTTATATCTACATGTTCCCAACATAGAAGATATTTGGGTTGATCTTTGGGATGAGGTTTCCATCCGAAGAAAGGACAATAACAGGTTGAAAATTGAAGAAATTCAGATGCTGGATTTATTTGACATCCCAGAAGGCACCACAGGATAACGAGAGTGTCCTTGATGCCTCGTATGATGGGTTAAATGAAGACCAATATGTATTCCTAACCATTGATTGGTCCATCAGTGAGAAAGATTCTATTGCGGGGAGAGCTACTCAAATTCTTGCCTGTACTTAGGCGTGGCTCATTTCTTGGGGAATGAGTTATAAAGAAGGGAGTTTTTCAAAACTAGATACTTTGGAAGTGGTACCCTCTAAGGGAAAAAAAGGAAAAGGATAAGAACCCTTCCAAGAGGCCAATAAAGGTTAAGTGTGTCAGAAAGGGAGAACATCAAGTAACTACACCAGTGGCCACTCTCCCACAAATAGTTGAGGTTCTTGATTCACCTCCACAACCAGAACAAGGAAATCCTCCTTCAAGAGAAGAGATTGTTCAACCTTCCATTCCTCTTTTGGTTGATAGTTCATTAGAGGTAAGTCTTCCTCTTATCTCTCAAGCTCTAATTTCAGAATCCTTTCCTCCTCCCATTCAGCCTTCCTTTCCTCATATTTCTTCACCAAGTTCCTCAGCCATGGCTAGTATCTTCTCTAGCCTCTCACCTCTCCCCACTGGACCGCAGTTAACCATCGACATGCCTCCTCCTTCTGGCACCTTCATTCCCTAAATCCATTACCACGGACACTACACTTGCAGTGGTCACCACTCCACAAGCTAACCTTCCTCCACCTGAGGATGTGACCATAACACCTACAATGGGAGAAAATTCTTCCAATATGCCTCAATGGTTAATAGATCAGACTTTGAGGAAGAGGAAGGTGGTAGTTCCATTACCAGCCTTTGATTTCAGTTCCCTCAAGGTCACTCCTACCAAGTCAGCCAAGAAACCCAAAATAGTTTCAAGGATTTCAGTGGATGCCTCAGGGCATAAATTTACAGAAATTACTACTCCTACGGCTAATAAAACTAAGGATGATATAATGGTCACAGATTATCAAATCACAAGGGTGGCTCTAGGGAAAGTAACAATGGAGGGAGCATAGTAGGATGCACAAGATGCCATGAATGTGTTGTGCCAGAAGCTAAAAGAAACTAAGGAAACAAGAGATGAGTTAAAAGAGAAATTACAAGAGCTGACAAAAGTACTACTCAAGATCTCAAAGCCTCCTGAGTCAACACCATCATCCTCTACTCCTATCAGGTTTGATTTCTCATCAGTACCCATGATCGAGAAGATTAATGAGAAGGGGAGAATGGTCAATGAATGGATCTAAAGGCTACTCCAGCAAGGGAAAGAAGTCATTGAAGACACCATGGAAGTCTACAAATCCTTAGAGGATATAAATAAGGATGGAGAGAAAATGGATGATGAATTTTCAGCAGAGGTCGGGAACCTAGAGTTAACTTTTGAAGCTCTCCAAATGCTGAAATAGGTTCCATCCCGCATCTTGGTCGAAGAAGGCATCATTCCACATGGGGACAAACATTTTCAACTAACCAAAGCCATTAGATTTAGAATAAATATTCTCAATGAAGCTTGCAGAAAATTGAGGGAATCAAGAGATCAATTGGTCAATGGCACGAATGACATAGAAGAAGAGCTAGTCAAGATCTGTGCTAAGGTGTTGAGTGAAAGCTCAGGTATTCTACCTGTTGATGATATTTACAAGTAGATCCAAGAATCAATTCAGCATGAACCAACTTATGGATTCAGCCTGGAAATCATTGACAGGTTTGTGAAAATTGAACATTCTTTGGAAACCCTAAGGAAACTCAACAAGAGACTGAAAAAGCTTCCTGGCAACACTAGCAATACTCAGGAAACATGTGAAGTTCTGAGTGATCATTCCACCGTGTAGGGTATAATATGAAAGTTCCAAGAATTTTGGGACAAGAAGGCTTTGTTGGAGGAAGACAAAGATGATGAAAATAGAATAGGCACAATGTTGCATGTCATTTCAATCCTGAAATTGACATGTATTTTTCATTTTTGTTTCGTCACATAGGAAGCAAATTTTGACTTGGTCTCCTACGTGAGAGTTAAGCAAAATAGGACTCTCATTAAAAAATACTATTTTCTAGGATTTATCCTATTTTCTCTCAACTCCTTTTATTATAAATAAGGGATGCTTATGCATTCCAAAGGGTTGAGATTTTTGGAATATTGAGATCTATTGTGAAGAAGAAAGACTTTGTGTTTTCTTTTAATCATTTGAGGAATAGGAACTGATGCTATTTTGCAAACTTTGTGTTGTGAGATGTATCTTTCTTAAGATATTGTTCTTATGTTCAAAATCTTAAGCTATTCATTGTTTAGCATCTTAATTGTTCTAATCATTTCAAACATTACATTTGTTATCTAAAGCTCATATGATTATTTCATGCTCTGTGTTTACTCAAAAGAAAATATGTTCCTCTCATTTCCTTTCCATTGTGTTTCTTCCATAATAGTAATTTCCTTTCCAATCCATTTCATTTCGAAAGATCAATATCTTCACCTATTATGGATATGGATTTTGGGATTCTATCCCAACCCCAATGGTTAGATTAGTGTGAATATTGTACATATTATTTTTTCTATGTTTTAGATTAGTAATAAATAAGAAGCCTCACCTATATTTGAGGAGGGATTTAATCCCATGTAATGTGGTTAAAAATCATATTTTTTCTTGACAAAATATCCAACCAACAATTATATAGATGGATTATGGGATGTGTTGAATGTAAAGTGATGGGTTTTTCTAGCATTTAATGAGCTATATGTGTTTGATATAAAATGATGAAATATTATTCATGATATGTTTGACCATTATGATTATTTTATCATAATGCATGTGGAATGACTCTTATTCCTCCTCATATCACTCCATAAATCAAATCCACCCTCATATCTTTGGGAAACTACACACATACTCTAACAAAGATACCAACACAAGATAAACTTCTAGCCACACAATGAAAATGAATGATAAAAACAATAATATGTTAAATAATTATATATATATATATATATATATATATATTATATATATATATATATATATATATATATATATATATATATATATATATATATATATATATATATATGGGATGGTAATTATTATTGGTAAATGATGGCTAATAAGAGGTTAAACATGTGGCTTGGTGATGTATTTTTTCCCAATTTGTACCATGAGAAGATCCTTGATTTGTGCAAGTGAGAAATAATTAAATATAGTCTTTTTATGGTTTATTTTTTCCTAACCCTAAGTAGTGAAATATGACCTTTGTTTATTTATGGAGAATTTTCATAATGACATGTTCCAATAATGACAAGGATGGATTATGTTCAGAAGCATAAGATAGGATTTAAGAGAAGAGTAAAGATATGTGGGAATTATTTTATAGGATTTTATGATTGTGAGGGAATTTCAAGAGGAGGAAGATTGGAAAAGGAAACCAAATATTAGAATTGACAAGGGTTAATAGGGATGAAATATGATGGAAGATCATTTTATATGGAAAGGAAATAGGATGGGAGAAAGCCAAGCTCAAGACAAGCATTTTTAAGGGGTATAAGTTTTCATAAAAATGTGACCATTGCGATGCTTCCAATTTTATTAACTTGTTTTTTTTAATTTTATTTTCTCTTGATTTGATGCTAAATCAAAACATGTTTCCCAAATTTTCCATGCAAATGATAACTTGGACAATTCCAAAGAAGGTTCTAGAGGGATGATGATGGGATGGGGAGGATAAAATGAAATGGAACAGATATGGCTTTCTCCAAAGTTCATAAGTTACTCATGAGAAGTAGTGGTAGATGGATTATTGTTATAAGCGATGCTAGAAACTGGTTTTCATCACCATATATGCAAAATGTTTCAAAGGAATGGGTTTCACTAGTGGATGTTTTTTTTTCTTCAAATTTTTTGATATTTGATGGGATGAATTGGAGATAATTGTAACTCTATTTAAGTATAGAACTATTTTAGATGCATGATATTCATGGGTTCATTCAGTTCATATCAATTTTATGTATCTAAAATTTATTCCCCCAATCCATACTTAGTGATAATAGCATAGGGTTCAAGCCAATTAGGATCAAACCTGACCTTATTTTCTTGTTCACTAGTAATGTTCCTTAAATTTGTTTTTTTGGAAAAGAATTTGAATATCTAACTATCTTATACAAAAATTCTTATTGTATTTCATTTGTTGTTATTTCTAATAGGATTTGATACAATTAAGATAGTTAATTCATCTCTCATTAAGGATTTCAATATCTTAGATTCTAGAAACATGATATTCTTCCTATTTAATTAGTATTTGTAATGAAATATGGAGAGAAGGTAATTAAATATCATTTGGAAAGATAGAATCAATGCAAAAAAAATTGGGAGTATGTACTGGATCTATCAAGTATACGTAATCTTGTATAATAATCCCATAAGGGGGGTAAAGATGCATATAATAATCATGAATAGAGTCATAAAATAGATTTTTTAGGATATTGGTGATGATTTTATTGTTGGCTTTAGCCTAACCATTACATTGGGGATGAAAAGATGTGGACCATATTTTTTGGATATGGAAATGTTGGAAACCATTACATTGGGATTGACAAGATGTGGACCATATTTTTTGTATATGGAAATGTTGAAAATTTTATTTAACATCCTTGTTTTTAAAGGAACCTACAATATCATTGATGATAGTATACGGAATGTTGAAGCAAAAAATTATATGAATGAGGATGATTTTAAAAAAATTATTAGCAATGATGTAAGTGAAAGATATGGCTTCTACCCACTTGGTGATGTATTTGATAGCAATGATTATGAACTTTTATCCATTGGATGATGTGAGGTTGGAAACCATTACATTTGGGATGACAATATGTGGACCATATTTTTTGGACATGGAAATGTTGGAAAATTTCTTTAACATCCTTGTTTTTAAAGGAACCTACATTATCATTGATGATAGTACATGGAATGTTGAAGCAAAAAATTATATGATTGAGGATGAGTTTAATAATTTTCTTAACAATGATGTAAGCGAAAGATATGGCTTCTACCCACTTGGTGATGTATTTGATAGCAATGATTATGAACTTTTATCCATTGGATGATGTGAGGTTGTGTTTTCTTATAGGAACCAATTTTTCAATCAACCTCACATTGCACTTATAGGAGCCAATTTTTCATCCTTTATTTGATTCTCATCATTTAATTTCTTAATAACTAATCATAAAATTTCATAAACATTGAGATCCTAAATATTCCTTTGGATGGATATTTTAAGACCAGATAGGAGAGATTCATGCTCAATAATGTTGTTTATATAAGGAAAGACAATGCAAAAATCCTTCAGGATCAAGTTTCCTTGTGGTGTGATAAAAAATATTCCTCCCCCAAGCCATGATGAGTGAGGTACCCATAAAATTAGAGATTCCACGTAGGTGATTATTTAATGGTTAGTTGACCTATCAAAGAACCCAATAGTCAATGGTTGGAGATAGGAACTTCTACTAATTTATTAATAAGAACTTGTCCTTTAATTGAGTTTTTATTGATGTATTCAATGTCAAATTTTCTAATCATCATGATCCACTTGACCATTCTACCTATAATATTAGGATATAATATGTTTTAGTGTATTGACCTAAGATATTAGTTTGTTTTTGTTGTTTAAAATGTAATGCTGTGAACATCACATCCAAACATGTTATTTTAATTTTTATGTAGTGAAATTCACAATATACCAATGTTTGACTAAGAATGTAAATGGTGCATTCCTTTTCATGTTGGTCATGTTGTGTTAAAAGAGACTCTGATGCACATTGGGTAACTAATATATAGAATTAATGGTTTGACAAGTTTAGTTGGAACACACTGATGTATGTAGAAGATATTCTTTAAGAGATTAAAATTATCGTTGAAAATTTTAATTCCAATGAAATGGTGTCCCCTTGTTGAGTGTATGGGTGAATAGTTAACACTTGTCAAGTTGGTGAGATATAAAATTATAGATAGATTGAATTTTTCCTTGCAAACTATGTATTTTCTTGAAGTTTTTGGGAGTAGGGATCTCGATGATGGATTTAAATTTTCTAGGATCAATTGACCTATATGTATCTTTGATATATGATTAACCCTAATAGTTTTCTTGTTGTAGCACCAAAAAACATTTATTAGGATTTTTCAAACTTTATACTCTCTTGGACATTCAAAAATCATTCTAAGGATTGTAGGATGGTACACCTTTATTTAATATTTTTCCATAATTATATCCACATAGTCTTCAATAATCATGCATTATAATATGGAAGATAAATATGATTTCTCATTGGTTAATTAAACTATAATATTTTTAGTTCAAACATAAACATTTTATTAAAAAACAATCCCTAGGGGGTGGTGAACATTGTTGTATGTTGATCATTAGGTGCAATCTTGACTTGATTATGTCAAAAAAATCTAGTTTTGAGTGATAACATCTCATGTCTATTATGGAATCTATGTTCATGTCAATGTTTGGAAGTAGAAAAAATCTTTAGGTGATACCTTTTTATGTCTAAAACATTTGTGTAGATGTAAATGTGTTCATTGGGTTTATTTATGGGGATGATGTTTGATATTGATTCAAATAATTCTATTCAGAATACGATTCCCACATCTAATATCGTCTATAGTTCTTTTTTGACTAGTAAGTATATTCTTATATGTTTTTTATATGTTTATGTTTCACTGGATTAGTATCAAGATGTACCAAAAGATGATGGACCACTAATGACATATCTAATCCTGTAATATATATGTACTATAATTTCAATATGTCTAAATATTATTTGAGTAAGGTGGTAAACTCTTCATGTTGGGAAAGATAAAAAGGGTCTAAATAAGGAGAAAAACCAAAGTTCGAATGTAGGTACCACAATATCATTAGTTCAAAAGATGGATAATGATGTTATTTCACTTAAGAAACAGTTGGATCAAGATTTCACAAATAGAGACTAACCAAGAAGAAATTTTTGAATATAAAAAGGATTGATCCACCTCCATGAAGAATTTCTCTTGAAGCACCTTCAATAAATTTAACTTGGGATGCTGAGGAAGAAGAAGATGAAATTGAAGAACCCAATGAAGAGAATGAATATGGAAATATTCTTGAGATTGAAGAAGTAGATGATGAGGCACAAGTTAACTTTATTGAATGTTCTTTAGGAGAAGATGATGATGAAGAAGATTCTTCGAGCTTCTCATGTGCGATATTCACATGTTCTCAATAAAAAAAAATAGATTCTTCCTTCGTTGCCATGAAAAAGAAGAAGGATGATCCTCAGGTGGCATCTCTACAAATCAAGATAAATAACAAAGTATCCCTATTTATACATTCTATGGAGTCTATGAAATAAAAACCATATCCAATAGTGAGAAAGAAGCAATCTGACATACCAAGTAATTCCTCTAGTACTTCTCCTAGATATAATTCTATATCTAAGACCAATCTTACAAAATCTTCAAAATCTCATTCAAAATCATCTGCTGATTCCCAAATAGCTACTCCATCTTCTAAAATAACCCAAGCTTCTAATGCAATACCTCTTCCACATTACAAACCATCCATTGTCTCAGGAATATCAATCTCATCCACTTCCACTCCATTTAACATCATTGAGGATGTAAACAAATCCAAGGTTCATATTTTTTAATCTAAATTCTTACAAACATATGTGAAGAAATTTGAAAGGATCGTCAGCTACATCAAGAGTGATAACCCAAATTCCAATGCTGTAAATTCCAATTCCAAAGGGTTACTTCCAACACCACCCACTCCTCCAATATAAAAATGCTTTCCCTAACCACATTGAAAACCAAAAAAGTAGAACCATTATACATTTCCTTTCTGATCATATGCCACAAATTGAACAATTACATAATAGACTCAAGTGCTTCAGATAATGTAATGTCAATAAACGTTACTAATTCCCTACAACTCATGTTGACACGAGAAAATGAATTTGTCTATTCTACGGAGTCGAAAGAATTTCCACTTGTAGGGAGAATAAAATATGCTCAAGTGGATCTTGCGGACTTTCCGAACAAGAAGATTTCACTGACCATTCTGGTAGAGGACATTCCAGGATCATTTGGCATGTTGTTAAGAATGAGTTTATACAGATATCTAGGTTGTGATATATAGATGGAATGGTCCTTGGCAACCATTCTAGTGAAAGAAGACATGAAGAAGTTGTTAGATGGATTCAACAACATCCATCCCTAGCTTCTTGATATCTGAGATGCTTTTTCTGTTCGATGGTTTCTTTGGATATAATCAAGTTGTGGTAGCAGAAGAAGATAGACATAAAATGAACTTCACAAGTCTATGGGGCACTTTTTCCTATAACAAAATGACATTTGGTCTTATTAAAAATGGAGAAACTTTTTAATGGGAAATGTATCTTTCCTTCTGATACCTTAAACATTAGATTACCATCTATCTTGATGGCCTCATGGTATTTTATAAGAGGTTTAGGGATCACATACAACAACTGGAAAAACTACTCATGATATGTTGGTAACATGGAATTTATTTGAATCCTAAAATTGCATCCTCTATGTTATTGAAGGGAAAATCCTTGGACACATTGTGAATAAGGAGGGGACCGAAGTTAATCCATAAAAGATATAGGAAATTCAAGCATTTCCCTTCCAACAAGTATGAATGGATTTCATTGTTTCTTTTACAAGGTGAACTTTCTCTGTCACTTTGTACCTAATTTTACATACCTGACCAAGCACATCACCAGTATGATGAATCCTCAAAAAAATTTCAAGTGGAATAATGAAGGTAAAGAAAAAATTTATGGAACCAAAGAAGTAATATCTAAGGCGCTTACTCTAGTATGCCCTAATTTTGATAAAGATTTAATTTTGTATTGTTATGCTTTGGAATACATGTTTTCCACCATCTTATTTTAGAAGAATGATTAAGTTATAGAAGCACTTATTTATTTTATGAGCTACCCGTTGAAGGACCATGAGTTGAGATACAATTGAATGAAGAAGCATGGCTATGCCATGGTCAAATAAGTAAATAATTTCAGATTCTACATCCTTAACTCCTGCACTATGGTGATGGTCCCAGGCTTTGCAATCAAATCAATCGTAACTCAACAAGAGCTAAGAGAGGTAATTGGATGGCTAGGATCTAAGAGTATGACTTGTACATTTGACCTTCAAATCCTGTCAAAGGGAGGTATGTTGGTTAATGTCTAATATTATTGGATCAATTTGACACAACTAAATAATCAATAAAACTCTTTGTGTATTATTCCACACAGTACAAGGGCTATTATATAGATAAAAGTACAGCCAAACCACCTCCTATTAAATAGGGAGGAGTTACAACAAATAACCCAAGATAATATTCAAGGGTAAAATATACTCTATTAATAATATATTTTTGAAATGATATACATTCTAACCTAATATTTAATATATAACAATATTAAATATTAAGTAAAAAACTACTTATTTAACTTTCGGTAAATACCAAATTATAATGTAAGCATTAATATCCTAACACTCCCCCCCTTAATGTTTACATGGTAATAAAATAACTTACACACTTCCTTTGCAGCCTATCGCCTTTGTGCGCTCATGATCTTGGCACACACACAAACTGAAGGTAGAAGAAGTAACATATCAACTTCTTATCGACCATGCACTCTCAAGAACACATCTGACCGACGAGGATGGGAACATGCTCAGGAATCATCTTCTTATCAACCAGTCACTCTAGGGAACACATCTGACCTAGCAGTGTGGGAACTCAAGTAGGAACACATCTGAACAACCTTCAATGGTTTTTAGGAGGCTAAACATGAACCTAGGTATGAAAAGGAACACATCTGACTATTCTACCTCATCAAGACTCATGATGTTGCATTTCAATATGCTTTATGTTCTTCACTATGTTCTAGCATTAGGGAATTATGTAAGAATATCCACATACTACTGAACAAGAACATACCACATCTGTTCTTATTTTTCACACCACACTGAAATGTTGAAATCCACACTATATTGCAAAATAAATACTATGAAATTGAATCACACAACTGAAATCAAACTCACACTACACACACTTGCCACCAAATCATTTTGTGTGGCCCCATCATTAGTGACTGATGAGAGGTCATTGTTTGACCTCCAACCTCTGCTGCCTCCATCCTCCAGTATATGTGCTCCTAACTCAGCAGGATGAGAACATGAAGCACATTTTTTTTTTCACATTGATTTTAATATATCTTCCCTCCCGTAATGTGAAACACTTTATTTTTACGGATGTCAGGTAATAACAAAAATGTGTCCATAAGGTATTTTTTCAAACATCATATTTTTCATCAAAATTAGAATCAATGCAAAGAGGATAATACACCAAACAATTTTGCAAAAAATGGCACTCGATTTTGAGGTACCAAGCAAAAGTTATTAAGGTTTAATTTCCCATAAAAAAGACCCAATTTGAATTAAAATTGGATCAATGATTAAAAAATTGCTCCGGATGAAGAGAAAATTTATCGTGTGACCACTCGTTGGAACTGGGAGGAAATGAGGATTCCAAAAATGTCAAAGGCCCAAAAAAATGGTGTTGGAAAAATATTAATTTGGCTAAAAAATGTAATAATTTCCCTTAAAATGCAATTATTAAACAAAAACTATAGTAAAATTAAATTTTTCAAACTATAGTCTTTGCTAGCCAATCACAAATGGTTGCAAAAACTCATGGCTTCATTGAAGTGACAAAATGATTTGCTGATAATTCGACAACCAGAGCTCCATTTTATAAACCAAAAAATGCGTTGGAAAGGTGATTTCAATATCTCTGCAATGGTACCAACAAAATTTGATTTCATCACCTGACCTAAAAATTGTTCATGACTGAGTTTTACTTGAATTTGGAGTTGTTCTTCATGCCTGAACTACAAACACAACCTCCTTTACCAAATACATCCAATCGTTAAATTTCAGTATGGGAATCAAACGCTCTTCATGTGGAAGAATGAGTTGGACTCACACAACATTTCTGCTATAAAACTTGAACACCAATTTCAGATATGGTTGGTACTTATTGACAGTTGTAAAAAAACCTAGAGATATTTCTATTCAACAAAGATCTCTTAAGTGAGATGTAGAATTCCTTTGACATGTAAACAAGATCAACGATGAGTGTTGAGAGATTAGCCAATGCAAATTAATAGTCAATCCAATGAAAACATACAATCATCGGGACCTATAAATTCCAATGCGCTGGTCTCAAATTGACACATGAAGGTGGAAAATGGATTATCTTCTATCTATCAACTGAACAATGTACATGTCTTTGTAATGTTGCACATGTAGAAACAATATGACTTCAACGTGGATAGATGTGAGCAACAGATTCACATAGTGGCATGTCCCTTTGATGATACTGAATGAATTCAGACTCAGCACAATTCACAATACAATAAAGGAGTTCGATCTGGATGGGCCACACAGGAGTGCATGTCAGGTATCAAAAATTTCTTCAACGTAGTGCATAACAACTGATTTGTATTCACTTTACTCTCACTGAAATGTTATTAAAACACCAATATTTGGTGAATCAAAACTAGGCGCCTAGTATATGGGCTAATTATTTATGTGCATGTTGGGCACAGGTAACATCTGTATTTACTACTGAAAAATATGTACATTCAAAATATCCTCATAATATGGTCTGATCCTAAATAGGAATAGATCTTCCCCTCACAAGCTCAGGAAGCCATTGCTCTGATACCAAATAATGGTTTTGGATCAATTTGACACAACTGAATAATCAATAAAACTCTCTGTGTATTATTCGTCACAATACAAGGGTTATTATATAGATATAAGTACATCCAAACCACCTCCTAATAAATAGGGAGGTGTTACAACAAACAACCTGAAATAATATTCATGGGTAAAACATACTCTATGAACAATATATTATTGAAGCAATATATTATAACAATATACATTCTAACCTAATATTTAATATATAACAATATTAAATATTAACTAACAAAACCGAACCAACCCACAATCCTGAGTGGAAAGAGAACACGGAGCTTTGGGATTACCTGCAAATCGAGGGCCTGTCTAATTTCATTGAAAGGATCCAAGGCTTCGACCAAGACATCTCTATCAAATTCACCCAGGGTTGGAAGAATAGAATAGTAAAATATAGTAACATAAAAATGGAAATCACGGAAGAGCTCATAGCTCAGATCACGGGCCTCAGTCTGGAAGGCACAAAATTCTTCAATAAGAAGGTAGAAAGGGAGGTGGAAACCAAGAAATTTCTGGAAGAGGGGGAGAATCTTGAGCTTGTGATTGCTGGCCTTAAGGTGGCGTCGATCCTTGAACCTTTTGATGAATTGGCCAAAATGGTGGTAAGGTATGTTACCCTTGAAGGAAGATATGTGACTATACCTCAAAAGCATCTGATTTTTCTAAATCATTTTCGTAGAAATAACATTATCAGCTTTCCTCACTATCTGATTAACTCTCTGGAGAAATCTATAAGGGAAGTTCAAAGCCACTCTAGGGTTGTCCCTTTACACCAGGGCCTTATCCTCTTGATTCACCGCCATTTCTCCAGCTACCCTCCCGTGAATCCTATCCCACCTCCCTCCTCCATCCCTCCACTTGGCCCACACTACTCCGACTCCCCCTGCTAAAAAGAAAGAATGAAGATGATGTCTCCAGCAAGAAAAGTAAGAGCCTTAAAGCTAAAATCCCTGCTTCCCAATGGGTCCTAAGGAGCCACAAAGACTTGGAACTAGCTGAAAACCTCCTGCATATTAGCAAGCCGGTGGAGGAGCCCAAAGAGGAGGAATTGCTAGATAGGGTGGACAGATTAGATTAGAAAGGAGATACAAGAGCTCAAAGGGGCTATAAAAAACATGGAAAGAGCTAAGGGTAAAAGGATCCTTCAAAGTGAGGAGGAAGAGGGGGTTATTGGGGAAGTATTCAAGAAACTATAGTCCTTAAATGGCAGATTGGGGAATGCTAAAAGCCGAAATGACTACATATTGTCTGCCCTCAAAAGCATTTATAATTTCATTGAACAACATGTCCATAGTGTTTGCAGTTTAAGTGGGATTAATGAGGACATATGGGGCCCTAAAGAGAAAAGGGACATTTCAATTGCCCAAGAAGATTTGCAAGACTCCTCTCAGGCCACTGTCATTACCTTCTTCATGTCACTGCAGGCTATCAAGACCAAAATTGACAGAGCCATCAAGTAACGGGCTGTTGTGATGTTGTTTTTTGGCTGCGATGTGGCTATCATCGAGTGGTTCTGGAGCTATTTTTTTTTGGCGGAGCTCTTCATGTTGTTTCTCTTTTGGTTTCTTTTTGATCTTGCCTTCTTTTTTCTGGATCTTTGTACGTTTAGATCCTTTTTTTTTTCCTATATTGTTGAATCAGTCCTGTGATAAAACTTTTTCTTTTCTAATTCAAACAATGAAATTTCATTTATATAAATATAATCTCATAGATTACAGTTAAGAATGTTTGATCATCAATAGATATAGTTTTTCATGAATTGCATACAAGTAATGAATACAATATAATCTCAGAGCTTCTTCTTTATTGACATTCAAAAACAAAAGAATTGATACTTGATCAATATCATCAGACTACATGATACAAACAAGATTAACATTCAACTATACAACTACAAATTATATTTTCTTCATCAAACTGCTATCACAAGCACTTCATCATCTTCATACATCCATAACCAGCTATAGACCTAAATTTTTTTCAGTGATTTTGGGCTATTCCCAAGAGGTTTTGCTTTGCAGAAAATTTTTCTTCAACAGAAGATAAGGGGGGTTTTCATCAACACCATACAAGACTAAGGCCTCTTCCTTTTGTACACCACATATTTGACTCTTTATCTTACACACATTTCTAACTTCTCATTCTTAGCTAATTGACACCATATCACCTTCTTCCTCGTAATGAGTTTTCAAATTCTATTCACACTTTATCTTATGATAATAAAAAATGTTTGATGTCCTTAAGTGAATGTTAAAACCCTTGTCATTTTCTCAACTTCAGGGAAGTCTAACTATTTTTCTCTATACACAAACCTTTCACCTTCCTTTGAATAGTTAGAGCTGCATCATTACTTGATTCCATTTCTTTTCTTGGTGAGATCATTGGACAATTATAATTTTCAAACATCTTTTGGACTTCCAACATCATATTGACTACATAAGAATATCGCCTATTTTCTTTATAACTATTATGACTGATTGAATTTACCAATTTTATCGTAATAACACCAATCACTTGGCTTTCCTATTATTTTTTTCAAAGACCTCATCATAGCAATCCTTCAACATTTTAAACCTTTCTTTGATTAAGACAGAATCTCACACACAAGCATAATAACAACCTTCCCACACCTCTCTGATTTGAAGTCTTAGAGATGTGAAACTTTACAAAAGAGAATATTGATTGTAATATGAATCATATTCAAACACTTAAAATAACCTTCAACAATGAGTATCTCCATCTGAATCTGGTTTATCATGAGGAAGTGTGTGAAGTGCCCAAAAAAATTGACAAAAAAATGAAGTAGACTGTGATTTTGTCAGACAAGAGAAACTATGCACTGAATCTTGATTTTACAAGAATCAAATGATGGAAACATTATTGTTCAAGATTTTGAAATATATACGCAATTTACATACCCTGAATCAAATAAGAATCAATCGAATCTTCTTTAATTTTTCAAAAGAAATTGAAGAGAAACAATTTATCTCAGTTATCATCTGACTGTCATGTTTTTGAAGAAATACAGTCATTCATATCTCCTTCAATAGCTCACCAAAAATAAAAATACCTTTAGTAATGGTTTGGGAATGTATCTACAAATGATTTTACAAAAATTCATGATTTTTGGTTTGATAAAATGTTCTCACCGATCAGAACTTGTTCAACAAAACCCTAGTTCAGCGTACTGTAATAGTACAGACTTGAGAGCACAAAAGTCAATAGTTTTTCCTCCATGTTTGATGAGAATGATAAATTGAAAATTTCGGTGATAGGCCATAACCACCTCCAACTATTTCAACCATTTTTAGTTTATGAAGATCCCCCAATTAACCCCAGAAGGGATATTTTTAGTTGTAATTGACATAAATATTGTGCAGTTCAGTATTCAACTTGTCTTCCAACTAGGTTCTTCACCTTTTGAGACTTGTGAACCACTTTGAAGAACATAAACACTATTGAGATCACACACACAACATATTTCACATACCAAAACCTGTTGCTTGACTTTATGAGCCTAAAAAAGAGTTCATTAACCTATTATACACATGCTCCATGTCATTTCTCTGCTTCACTTTACATCACAGAGACTCCTAGGCCACTTAGCTAACATACCTAGATTACCTAGCCAACATGCCTAGATCACCTACCCAACATTCCTAGATCACCTAGACAACATACCTAGTTCACCTAAACCACATAACATCAATGATAACACAACTGATACACTGTTCCAATAAACTCCCCCTTTGTCATTGATGATAATTCCCTAGAAACATTGATGGCACACAAACACACACAGATTACTCTTATTTGCATGTTTCTTGTCACACTTATCCCACTTTTACATCTATTACAAAGGTATGCATTGAATTAACATGAAACAAAAACAACCAAGGACAATTCATAATGGAAACAAAGCACATTCAATGACTTAATTGACTAAGAAGCTCCCCCTTAGACTGAATTGTCTTCACCTTCACTCCTTTAGAAACTGATGATCCTTTGGACATGTTTTTGTATTCATGAAGTTACTATATCAATCATGAAATTAGAGTCAATACAACTCTAATCCTGTAATCCATCTATTTTAGGCCTTCATTTACCTGCTTAACACATGCATCCATTAGTTTCATACCATCACAAGATCCTAGCTGCACCTAGCCAACATACCTAGATTCCTAGCCAACATGCCTAGATCACCTAGCATACCTAGATCACCTAGCCAACATACCTAGTTCACCTAGACCACTTGACATCAATGAATTGACAAATGACAACACAAGTGACACACTAGCTCCAACAAACTCCCCCTTTGTCATTGATGGCAACATACCTAGAAATGATTGATGGCACACACACACACACACTTAATTCTCTCATTTGCATGTTTCTTGTCACACTTCTCCCAACTGACATCTATGACAAAGGTATGCATTGAATTGACATGAAACAATGACAACCAAATGGACAATTCATAATGGAAACAAAACATCATACACTTACACCAAGAAGCTCCCCTTGGACTGAATTGTCTTCACCTTTGACTCCTTTAACAACCTGATGATCCTTTGGACTTGTTTCCATGTATTCATGAAGAACTTTATTCAAGCCATGATATTTGAGTCAACCTCACTCTTCACATTCCAAAACATCTAGATTGGATGATAAATCAGTATATCCTTTCACTTCTTATCTTTAATCCATCATTTTAGGCCCTAACTCAGGGACTTAACAATGCATCATTACACCTTCATACCACACAAGAAGATCTGACCCTTAAACAAGCTTAATTTTAGTGATACCTTTATGCAATTTCCTATGCTTTATAGGTCAACACAACTCACCTTGCACTTAACCATGATCAACTCTTGGGCTAATTCTTCTTCTCATAGCTCCCAAGCTTTATTGCAGATTTTTAACATCTAAGACTTGCTCACATACCTTGAAATCAACAATATTTTTCAAGGTCAAACTTCATTTTACATCATCTATAGTCCTTTCTTGCCTTAATGATAAGTCAACAACATACTTTGACAGTCATCATAAGGAGTAAACACAACACCTGAGGAAGGAACAAACACACACACTCTTTTGGCTTGAAGAACAATTTATCAATCAACACCTTTTCTTATACTTCAAGTCTACCATATTGAGAAGTTTACACTAGACTCTTCCATTTCTTCCAAGGCACAATTGGAGCTTTATCTATACTTCTTTAAGAAAATTTGAGTACTCTTTTAACATTTGAACAACTGGTCTTCAACAATTTCCTTTGACCAACCTCTTGAGCTTAATGATATGACTCTCACACTTTGCTAAAAAACTTTTCAAGATCATGCCAAAATGGTGTTGAAACAACATTCATACCACTAAGACTAAGATGCACATTCTTCATCTTAGACATTAAATAATTTGTTCTATGAGAATACTTCCAACTCAGTCAACCATATCTTGAAAAGTGTTCATACTTGAGCCTCCAAACTTTGATTTCATCAAAGTTTCATGGGTTTAGGTTATTCACACAATGTACGTTTGGATCTAATTCCTTGATCTGAACACTCAAAAACAAGATCCCATGCTCATCAGTTACTAAGATTGTGAAAACACAGTTAGGGGTAGAAAAGAGACAATTTTTACAAATTTTGATTTTGATATCTCCAAGAAATACCATTACCTTAATAATATTATCTTAAAGTATGAATACTTCCTCCTTCATCATATGGAGATCATGAATCATTATGATACACACCTTCAATCCCTCATTTTTTCTTAAGAGACTTTGATATTATACCAGGGTTTCATTCAAACTCTTTGAATTTTCATTGATCAAGTGAGACTTTATCATCACTAATCCACCTTCAAGAGATCTCAAAGAACCAAACTGACAAGTTTAAGCTCATGATTTAGACTAAGACCATCTAAAACCTAACACAATATTGACACACAAGATTCTAAGACTGATATCATTTTTTATATGACTACAACATCATACCTTCTCAATGATATGACAAATGTATCCTTTATTCACATTAGACACATCTAATTAGTACCATTTAATCTCATTTTCCTATAATTTTCTCATAAACTTCGTAACTATTCTCACGTCCAAACTTAACTGCAATTCCTTCTTTTGACCACTAGTTTACTGTTACCATGATTAGATACACCAATCACATTAAAAAGGAACCATTACATTTCACATCTTTGAAACCTTTATGGGATACCAGTTTATAGCCTTGTTAGTCTTCAGATCAAACTTTAGATCCTTGATATCAACTAGAGGAAATTATTTTACTCATTAGGGTTTTAAGATCTCAAACCATCATTGTAGGATTGAAAGTTGTTCCTTATGAACCTTTAGCTTGTCATAAAAATATCAAACCTCAAACACTTTGAATCATGTAACCTTTTACATTTTATTGAAATACTCTTATTTTTTCCTTCATGAACTCAAACCTTCTCATCACACCAATTTTAATGATCCAGACCAAAGACACTCTTCACAAGTAGAATTCTTATGAATCATTTAGACTTGAGACAACTTAAAGATTTCAGCATTACCATTTCATTAACTTTGGAATAGTTCATGATGACATTTGCATCTTGGATGCATGCTTTAGTTGAATGTGTTCTCAAGAAACATCTTTTCAAGTTTTTGAATGGTGCCATATACTCAACTGGATTAGATAACAAAAACCCTCTTGAAGTCCTTTACATTTTCATAGCTTAATCATGTGAACTTCATTTTGGAGACAAGAAGACCTTCAATTCATAATAGAAGCTTTGAACTAGTTCTTCTTAAGGTCTCATCTCTTCACAATGACTCAAACATCTTAGTTTGAAACCATTGATTTATGAAAACTCTTCATGATCATCCAGTATAGGTCCATTGAGTATAATTTTCTCATACACTAAAGAATGCACCTAAAACTCTTTTCATAACAAATTTCTTGATTTTCATTCACTTAGAACATTCAATCATGACTTCCATAATCTTTCAACAACATTTGACAATATAAACATCATTTTTCTGAGTCATCACCTGTAGATGCATCTATCACATCATTTTGACATTTTGAAGAAACACTTTGGATTTTGAGTGACTGTTCAATTTATGGTCTTTATTTGATTAATGCAGGTTTACAGAGACTTGTAATCTCATGATAATGTTTTTCAGCCTTAAAAACTCTTGAAGAGTATCATAAAATTTTTGAGGTTGTCATATTTGCACCTTAATTCATGTATATAGCTTTTACAGTCATGACAAAACCATAAAATTATTTCATATCTTGAACAGAGACATTTTGAATTGATTCAGCATATTTCATGTAATATAGGCTTTTTTGACTAGACATAAAATAACAATCTTGTTCTGACTATAGAGTACATTTCCATGATTATTAGAACACATACTTCATACAATCTTCTTATCCATATCTGTAACAATACTTGTAGCTTTATACATACTTTTATGCACTCCCCTTGACTAATAGGTTGACAAGACCATACATCATGATTGCAATTTGACAACAATATTTCAATGAAACACTCTTTGATGAGACTAATGTACATATAAGCTCAAACCTTCAATACTAGGATAGACTCATATATCATACTATATATGATATACAACTACTTGATTTAGACATTTTTAATGAAATGCTCCTTAATAATTGAACTTCAAGTAGATCATGATCCACTTCAAGAAACAAGACAATGAACTTCACACAATTCAGACTAGAACAAGATCAGATAAATTCTTACTACACCTCATACACACTTATCAAAACCATGATCATGACTTCATACGCTACATGTTTAATTCAATCTCATGAAGACATTTCTTTCATAGTCCTCGAATGATTGTGCATAGTTTACACAAGGATGCAAACCATAGACCTAAATTGAACATACTGAACATTTATGCTTTGAAGAGAAACAACTCAAGAGACTTGAAAACACATCATTTTAACCTTTAAAAACATACTCAAGAACCTGGAATGACATACCTTGCATCAGGAGGAAAACATACTATTTGAAAAATAAAACTCCCCCGCACACTAATACCCCATGGAGGAGCTTGTTGAGAAACCTAAAAATGTCTCAAGCTACCTTTTTGCTTCTTGACTGATTTCATTTTTTCTAATTCTTCATTTTTCACAGAAGACTTATTCTTTTGATCAGTCACACTCTTGGAATCCTCTTTAGCACCTTGACTAGCTTCTCCCTTCTTTTTGTATGTCTGAGTTTGTTGCTTGGGTCTTTGAATTTCTTTCTTCAGTTGACCTACATCACAAAACCTTGCAATGTGCCCTACCTTGTGGCACCTAAAGCATTCCACTTGTCTTCCTTTGCACTCAAAATCCATGTGTCCAAATTCATTACAAGCATAAAAATAGCCATTGAATTTACTTACATACCTTCTTGTGTTTGATGGCTCATTTTTGCAATACTTTGCTAGATGTCCTTTTTCATGACAGTGATAACATTTAGCTCCATATCTTTGTACTAATTTTTTTTCTTCCTTCCTCCTTCAGATTGATGTTCTTGAGAATCTTCTTTACAATCTTCTTTCTTTTTAACCTCAGGATTACACATACTAGCCCTATGACCATAAGCACCACACTTGTAGCAATTTCCATGAAAAGAAACATGCCTAAATGCATTAGGTTACCTAACAGGTGATCTTCCATGAGATGAATACTTTAACTATTTCCATTTCTTGACTGCATTTTGCATTTGAACCTTGACTTGATTCACCTTCATTTTTCTCTAAACTGCATGAATCTTTTATTAAACCTAGTCCTATGTTCTATCACCATATGTCTTTTGTTTTCCTAACATCTTATCCAATTTTTCTGAGCTCTCTTGAAAAAGATGATACCTTACTTGTCATGATGCTTATCTCTTTCTTCACTTCATTCTCTTTCTTCAGTTCTTCTTTCTATTTCTTCAGTTCTTCTTCCTTGAGTTGAGTCTAGAGACTTCCTTGAATTGAGTCTGCACACATTTGATAACTTTTTCCAGCTTCTCTTCACAGAATCTACACTTCTCCTTATCTAATAAATATCTCCCATCCTTGTCACCAAATATCTCCCTTTAGCCTGTTAAGACCACTTCCAAGGGCCTTCTCTGATACCAATTTTTAGAATTGACAAGGACTGAAGGGGGGGGGGTAAATCAGTCCTGTGATAAAAATTTTTCTTTTCTACTTCAAACAATGAACATTAATTTATATACATATACTCTCATAGACTACAATCAAGAATGTTTGATCATCAATAGATGATATTTGCATGAATTTCATACAAGAATGATATAACATATGCTCAGAGATTCTTTTTATTGACATTCAAAAACACAAAACTTGACACTTGATCACTATCATTAGACTACAAGATACAAACATGATTAGCATTCAACTACATTCAACTACAAATTAAAACTTTTCTTCTTCATCAATTTGATGCTTACAAAACACTTCATCATCTTCATACAAAATAACTAGCTACAGACCTAGAAGAAACTTTTAGGGATTTTGGGCTATACCCAATACATTTTTCTTTGTATAAAAGTTTTCTTCAAGAGAAGATAAGGGGGGTTTTCATCAACAACATGCAAGACTAAGGCATCTTCCTTTTGTACACCATTCAATATTTGACTTCTTCATCTTATTGACCTTGTCTAATCTTCTCATTCTCACAAATTGACACCATATTCTTCTTTGTCGTATCAATTTAAAATTCTATTCACACTTTTTCTTATGACAGTAAGACAATCTTTGACTTTCATGTTAAGTCAATGTTAAAAGACTTTTCATTTTCTTGAACTTTAGGAGAGTCTAAAAATTTTTGCACATCTATACACAAACCTTTCACCTTCCTTTGAATAGTTCAAACTCCATCATGACTTCCCTTCCATTTCTTTTCTTGGTCAAGATCATTGGACAATTATACTCTTCAAGTTTTTGGAGATTCCAACTTCACTTGAAAACCAAGAATAGTTACATCCTATAATCTTTATAACTATTTATGACTGTTTGACTTTACCAAGCCATTATTGTAACACCAATCATTTGATTTCCTTTATTTTTTTTCATGAACTCAATAATGAGCCTTCAAGCATTTGAAACATTTCTTTTATTAAGACACTTGTTTTATTCAAAATGAGATAGATAACAGACACTTCCTACACACTTTGTGTCTTCAAATTCTTTTAGATGTGAATGACCATTTAAATCAAGAGAAGATTGATTGAAATATGAATAAGCATGCTTATTCAGACACTTAGAATAACCTTCAACAATCAAGTAGCTCCATGTGACTCAAAGATTTAACATGAGGAAGTGTGTGAAGTCTTCAAAAATTGAAGCAAAGAAATGAAGTAGACTGTGATTTCAATCAGACAAGAGAAACTGTGCACTAAATCTTGATTTTGCAAGACTCAAACAATGGAAAATTTCAAACTTTTCAATCTGATTGAAAATCTAAGACCATTTTCTACATACCTTGAAAAACTGAGACTTTGAATCTTCTTTAAATTTTCATGAAAAATTGAAGAGAAACATTTTATCTCAGTCTATCATCTGACTGTCACATTTTTAAGAAATAAAAATTCATATCTCCTTCAAAAACTCATTATTTGAAAAAATTACTTTTGTAATGATTTGGGAATGTATATAGAGGTTCTTACAAAAATTCATGATTTGGTTGGATCATAAAATTGTTCTCAAACAATCAAAACTTTTCAAAAAACCCTAGATCAGGGTATTGTAATAGTACAGTCTGAGAGCAAAAAATTCAATTTATTCCTCCAATTTTTGAAGAGAATTTAAAGATTCAAGATTTTGTAGGATAGGCCATAATATTTAACTATCTTCAAATGATAAAGCAGATCATGAAGATCCTTTATTTAACCCCAGATAAGAAATTTTTAGTTGTAATTGACAGAGACTACAAGCAGTTCCATATAGAACCCAACTTGTCTTGGAATCAATATAAGTTAACCTTTTGGATATAACATAGACATCTTCCACCTTGAATGCATATGGATATCCTTCATGTGATCTTTGCTTCCACTTTTGCAAAGGAGAACAACAAATTGACATACTTGGTGATTAGGTCATGAATTGTAAGTCACCAATGAAAGGGCAATATTGAAAAAAAAATTTCCTCCTTTGAGGTGATCATAGGATGTTTAAGGAATTGAAAACAATATTTCTATCTTTGAGACTTTAATAGACTCCTATAGTTCTTGAAACCCAATAACTTCACTAACACCCTGAAAACACATCAACTGGCCCATTTGCACCAACCTTGCACTGTACCTTACAAGAATAGGGAATTTTTTTTTCCATATGTGTACTTGAAAATCATTGTTTCTTGAACTTATAAGGTGTAAAAAAATCAAATGTTTTGATGGAAAGATAAAAACATTACCTCTTCTTCCATCGATTCAAGACACTGCTTGAACACTAAAAAACTTGCTCAAAAATTGTTCATAGCTTTCTCAAATACAAGTCCTAATTGAACCTAATTTTTTTTGAATTAATTCATACTTGGAAAATTTAATTAAAAAATTTATCCTATGATTTATCCAAATAATCCCTCATAATTTTTCTTAGGACCTAAGAAGCCATATAACTAAAAATGCACTTTCCAAGAAGGTTGTTTTTAGAAAAACTTGAATAACACAAAATCCCCTTTACACAATCTAATGAAATTTGACATGGAGAATTTAAAGACATCCCTATAAATGTCCCAAGTTTTGGTTATCCTAGGTTTTTCTAGTGATACTTGACCAACCTCATTTGCATAGAAAAAGAAATTGAGTGTCCTCAAAGAGTAGTTTTGGCTAGAAATAGCGTTTTATTCCAAATCATGTTTCTTGTCTTTCTAAGCCTTGGAATGATTTCATTAACCTATTATACACATGATCCAAACATTTCACTACTTCAAACCAAAGATACTCCTAGATAACCTAGCCAACAGACCTAGATCACCTAGCCAACATACCTAAGTCACCTAGCCAACATATTAGATGGATCTTTCCTGGGGTGTGTCAAAAAAGAGCACCAAGAAAAGTTGCTAAAAGGTTATCATGATCAGGATTGTGGTGGGAAATTTCTTTCCATGGTGACTCCCACAAAATCCTTTGTGGTAGGTAGTATTGGCCTACATTTTTTTTAGATGCTCAACAATGGGTTTCTAAGTGCGAACCTTGTCAACATTTATTTGGAAGACTACATCTTGCTGCACTTCCTATCCTCTCAATAATTATCGAACAACCTTTACAACAATGGGGCCTTAATTTCATTGGGGTTCTCAATCCTCATTCAAGTGCAAGGCATGACTATGTACTCATGGAAATTGAATACTTCACCAAATGGGTTGAGGAAATTCTGGTCAAAAAAGACAATTCTAAAATGGTATGTAAGTTCATCAAAGAGAACATTATTATTCATTTTGGAATTCCTCATAAGATTGTAGTTTATAATGGAACATACTTTTCCTCTATGGATTTTACTAAATTTTTATATGGATATGAAATATCACTTTCAAATACATCATACTACTATCTACAAGGGGGAATGGTCAGGAAAATTCAAGTAACAAGAATATTGTGACCATTTTCCAAAAGCTAGTTGATTAAAATTAGAGAAAGCTAAGTCAAATATACATGAGCTCCTTAATAGGGTGTCACATTAGGGAATACATTCCACTAGGGTTTCATGTTATGGTATCACATTAGGTATGTCACCATTATAAGTTGTTCTATGGGATCATCATGTTGAGATTCCGGTCATTTTTGAATTTTCATCCTTCTAATTAGTTAGAGAAATTGAAGATGGCCAAGTCTGTTATTCTTTTGACACGAGAATATTGTATCTTGAAAAACTAAGTGAAACCCAAAAATTCAAGGGGTTTGATCGAATAAAGGAACATCAACTGAAATTGAAGAACCTATTTGATAAGAAATCAAAGGTAAGAAATTTCAAAGTTGAGGATCTTTTCATATTGTGGGACAAATGGAAAGAACAAAAAGGAAGACATGGAAATTTTTATTCCTTATGGTTAGGACCATTGCATATTTGGGAAGCTTCTAGAGAAAACACTTTCTATCCCTATCATAACTAGATGACACATATTTGGAATTACCTTGCGACAGAAAATAATTGAAGTTATATAAACTGTAGACACCTAAATTCTACTTTTGCAATCTTATTTCCAAATGCACATAAATCACTGTCATTCTTGTCAAATTTGTTATAATTAGTGGTTTTTGCTAACTACTTAATGCTCCTTACCAAATTAGATAATTAACACCACGTTGATGATTGTATAACCCCTTTCTCATTTAGGATGCAACTTTATAATGAATCCTAATATAAAATCATCTCCAAAATAGAACAATTAGCATTTTATAAACTAATTAAGCCTATTTTTGCCCTTGATTTGGTCAATATGCCTACTAATATTGACTCAAAACCCTTTTCTAACCACTCAAAATCAGCCTATTCACCTCCACAACATCTCAAGCATATCTTGTCCCAATGGCAGATTGGAGCTGACAATATCCGAAATAATTTTGGTAATAATATTGATAGATCTTTGATACATTGGCATCCTCCTGATCTCAACTGGTATAAGTTGAACTTTGATGGGGCCTCTAAGGGTAACCTTGGAATTGTAGCTGGGGGAGGAGTGATTCGGAATCATAAAGATAGTTTGGTTTCTGCTTATGCTAGTAAAATGGGAATACAAACTAATCATTTTGCTGAAGTTTTATCCGCTTTATTGGGCCTTAGAATTTCTTAGACTCATAATATCCGAAATCTCATTCTAGAAGGAGACTCACTTAATATAATTAATCATCTTAATCAATGTTCGCCTCCAAGTTGGAACATCAAGGACTTCATCTTGGAATCCATAAGTATTTTCCAAACCTTCAATAATATTCGGATAAAGCATACTTACCGAGAGGGTAAAAAGGTGGCAGATGCATTGGCTAACTATGGCATAAATGTTAATCACATTATTTGGAATAATAGTGATCACATTCCTAAGTAGATTCAAAACAACATACAAGTGGATACTTATGAGCATGCAAATTCGGGGTAAGATAAATGAGCATTTGGAGTGGGTCTTTAAGAATAAGACTTCCACACGTGTTGATAAGTTTAAAACAACACTCAAGCAGATCTTAACAGGTAATCAAGGATATAAAAAGCATAATGATGACTTAAAGTGGATTTATATGAAGATTAAAGCCACATATGCAGGAAATATTGTGCCTATAACAACTTTTAAATAGGTTTTTACAGATTTTCAAGTCCGTAGTAAGGATGATGATGATATGGAGAGGGTTTCTAAGGGGGATGAAGTTTACACATGCGGGATTTCCCAAGTACATAGAAGCATTCACGTAGGCATTCGTGGGAAATGTTATGATAGCAAACGGCTACACTATTCATCATTCCCATCGCAGGAGAAAAAATAGAGAAAGGTGGATTGGAAACTGTGTCTATTATAGAGTTCCTCATAGGGATTTTGAAGATTATACTTTCAATCACTTAAGAATGGTGAAAATGGGAGGAGCCCCTTGTCAGATCGAGCCCAGCGATGACCTGGAGTGGAAGAATAATGAAGAGCTTTGGAATATTCTCAACTAGGCAGGCATCACAAATTTTATTGAGAAGATACAGGGTCATGACCAAAGCATTTCCATGCAATTTGTGAAGGATTGGAAGGATCACAAAGTTGAATATGGAGGACAGAAAATTTTGACCAATGAAGAGTTAATTGCCAAAGCAACGGGCCTTGGAATGGACGGGTACCACTTTTTTAATAAAAGGATTGACAGGGCTACTGAGGAGAGGAAATTTGTTAAGGGTAATGAGAAACTGGTCTTCTTCATGATGGGTTTACAGGTCAGCTCTATCCCTCTGCCTTTTGATGAGGTCACCCGTATGATGGTGCGTTATATCTCTTTGGAGGGGAGATTCGTCACAGTGCCCTTTAAACATCTTGTGTTCCTCAATCACTTCCGTAGAAGTTTCATGGTATGTTTCCCTCATTATCTACTTAATTCTCTTGAGTGATCCATTTTGGAGTTCCAAAAGCATACTCGTGCAGTCCCTCTGCATCAAGGTCTCATCTTCTTGTTGCATAAACTTTGTCTTCTTAAGTTTCCCGGCATTCTAACTTCCCCCATATTTGTTCCATCTTTTCCCCTCACTGCTGCCACTACCCCCATCTCTTCTCCTTCTATACCAATCACCACTACTACTACCCCTTTTCCTTCCTTCTCGAATCCCCCTGTCATCCCCCCCACCTCTGCTTCCACCCCCTTCACCTTCACTTCGACCAGACCTTTAACTAGGTCTTCTAAAAGACTGAACCTAGATACCCCTGTTTCGGGGAATGTTCCTCAGGACTTAGAGGTTACTCATAATATCCTTCATATTAGTAGTACTGGTTCATAGGAGGCACACACTGAGAGCTCCACAAAAAGGATGGAAGCCTTAGAAACATACATGCGTTGTTGTTGAAAGAAGAAGTTAAAAACTTGGCTAAGCAAAAAGGTAAGAGGAAGAAGGAGGAGGAGGTTGATATTGACAATAAACAAGTTGAGGATATCTACAAAAAACTAAACTCCCTGGACAATTGTCTAGGGAAATCCAAGACTTGCCATGACCATAATATGGCTATATTCAGTGCAATCGAATAATTTATTGAGTAACGTGTCTGCAGCGTCTCTAATCTTAGTGGAATACCAACAACTCTTTGGGGCACAGAAAAGGAAAGTAAATAGACCATTCAACAACTGGATATTTCTAACCCTACTCATATGATGACATTGGATATGTTCACCTCTTGGCAAACTATTAAATCTAGAATCACCAAAGCTGCCAAGAAGTAATTGTGGATCTGTGCTGCTCTTGCTGCCTTCTTTTGTGTTTTTTGCTTTTTTTGCTATTTTTTGGCTACTCTTCTACAGTGTTTGATCTAGTTTGATGTTTTGGGGTAGCTGCTCTTTGGTTACCTTGGGTTTTTATTTCTTATCTGGATCTTGATCCTTCTTTTAATGTTTTTCATTCCTATTCTAGCTTCTAGGCCCTCCTTGTATACAAGGGTATAGTCCCTTTCAAAAAACTATTTACCAATAATAATAAAAAAAAAACATCTCAGCAAGCTTCAAAATCTTATCCTAGCCTCCTAGTTAACCCTAAGCGGTTGATTAAGACTCCTTACATCTTAATCACTTGATAAATCACTAATTGTGATTAGCAGGGCCTAATCATGATTAGTAATTATAATCTTATTTGGGGCTTTTAGTCCCACATGCACCAAAATACAAGTTTCTCCCAAAATAAAAACTATAAAAAGAGTATACCTCTTACCTTAATTCTTTACACCATGGTTTAATTTTCATCTTATATAATAAATATGATATAGATCCAAGTTCAATCATTTCCTAAAGCCTTCAACAAGTTTAGTAGATGAATATATAAAGTGACTTAACAAGTCATTTGGAGAGGTCATTTCACCATTGTTTGGAGTAGCAACCATACCCATTTGATTGCCCTCTTAGGTCTATCTAGGCCAATGTTAGGTAATTAAGCATATTAGTAGGCATGTTTAGTTAGATTTTACATTATTTTCATACTAGTTATGTATTCCTTTTCGCTTCTATCTTAATGTTACATTCATAGACTTAGAATCTTTAGCTATTAGGGGGAAATGGTGTTAGACTTCCTTGATTAGCTTTGTTATTTGCTTTGTAAAAGTTTAGGGTGCTTTCATTTACCACTCACACTGGGAGTATACCCATTTTATTCAATTTTTAAAAGCTTTTTAACTTAGTTTTAAAGTTTTTCATTTCAAGTTTTAGATTAATTTCAAGTTTTCTAGTTTATTTTCAAGCTTTCTAGAGTACTTTCGAGATTTTTAGATTAGTTTCTCAAGATTTTTTAGATTAATTTCAATTTTTTAGAGTAATTTTAATATTTTTATAGATCAATTTCCATTTTTGAAAGTTGTTTCAACTAGATTAGTGGTAGAATTTGTGTTTTTATGTTCTTTGTAGGATATAAGGAGGCAAAGCCCTGTCAAAATTGACACAAAATCTCAATGACTTGACCTTTTTTCAATAAATCTACTCAAAAACCTAAGATTTTGACCATTTATAGGAAAAAGGTAGATTTACATGACTGTGAGCACTTGTGCATCCAGAGGGGTGCTTTTGTATATCTGTGAGCACCTATGCATGACTGGAAGCACCCTTACATACACTAAAGTTTTGGTTATGAGTGAAAAAATTCCTTATGCATGCAAAAGAGAAAATGTGCCTCACTAGAAGCACTCATGCATCATTGACTATGTGGAAAATGATAGAGGGGTACCTAGGCATGACTATGAGCACCTATGCACAAAGAGGGGCTCCCATGCATTAAGGTAATTTTTTCTCAAATTCCATAATTTCAATTTTATGATTCCTGTCAATTTTTAAGGGTTTTTAGATTTTTTTTTGTCATTTTATTTACTTTAGAGAAATACTCCTAACAAAAGTGTCCTAGGGTTTGATAAAGGATTTTTGAGTAAATTGGGTTAATGTTTGAGGAGTGATTATGTTTTTGTACTTTGATTGAATTTGGAATAGATTTGGGTATGCTCTTCTTTTGTACCTAGTGTGATCTTGAGAACCAAAAGCACCTCTAAACAACTTTTTTTCTTCTTAGGAGTAAGTAGGAATAATCATCATTTGTTTTGTGCTTAAGAGAATAAACCTTTGTTTTTGGCATGTGTTTGATCTTTTAGTTTAAGAGATTTTTCACTTGATAAATAATCAAGGCTAAAATTTGTGTATGCTCTTCCCTTGCACTTAGTGTGATCTTGGGAACCAAAAGAAATTTTAATCGTTCATTAAGAAGTATTTGAATTAATTGGGAATAAACCTGTGAAAATTTTTATGGTAGTTAGTTGATTTACAAGCTTTGCATTTCTATTTATTTGGACTATTTATTGTGTATGCTCTTCTCTTGCACCTAGTGTGATCTTGAGAAACAAAAACAACACTTAATCCTCTTTTGATGATATTGTGAATCTTTTTGAACTAAAAATAATTTGTTTGAAGGACCTAATGTTATTCAAAGAAAGGAGGACCTAAACAATTTTTCTAAATACACATGTGATTGTAGGTTTCCAAAAGGAGTACGAAGAAAACCACATTAAGTCTAAAAGGTAAAAAAATATACAACAATCATCACATTGTATTTGCAAGTTTCGGTTAAGAGCTATAGGTCATCCGCTTAACTAGGACATAACCTCTTTGACATAAACCTTAAGCTACGAAAATGGGGATGGTCCTAGGAACCCTAAAGTAATTCACATAAGAGGGAGCCTTGTGAATAAAACAGGAAAGTGTTCCACACTACCGACTTTATTAGTATGCCTTAGTGAGATTAGAGTTAAAGTTACTTCCATTATGACCCTGGTGATAATACAACTGAACACACTAGTTGCTTATTTTATGACCCTGGTGATAATACAGATGACTCCTTGGGAAACCAAGGTAAATTCAGCTCGCAGAAGTAAACTTGTGACACATAGAGAGAGAACCACCTAGGAATCTTTTCAGCTTGGATCCATTGTTTTTGTCTTAGTTATTATACTCGAGAGCTCTCAAATATCGAAAAATTTGTTAGATTCAAAATATTGTTTTTAAAACAAGGGAAATAATCTATTAAAGTTGAAACTATGTGATATTTCATCAAAAAATCTACTTAGTGTCATTTTGTCCTAGTTTTTCACTTATCTTAAGGCAAGGTGAATCTCTACCAAAATAACACCAAGTTTATTTCAACACCACTTGGTCTACAACCTTGTTTACTTATTCCCCATTTTGTGGAAAAAATTAAACAACATATACCGGATACCACTTGATATCACATGTCCACCACTTATGTATTCTACTTACATGACTAGGTTGTAATGTCAGTGTGTAAGTGTTGAAAGTGTGTATGGTACGTACTCACAATCTAGTAGGCCCCCTTGTATCAAAGACCCATAGTTGACACTTATTATCATCATAGTTAGGTTATTTCATACTTTTCTTCTTTTGAGTTATTACGTTGCCCACATTATAGCCATACAATTGAGATTTACGTCTTGTTTCCATTTTGAAATCAAGCCTAAATCTCTATATTGTAGAGTCATGCTACTCGCACACATAGCATTTTCTTGACATACTTAGATGTAGTTTTTACACCCTAGTTTTGTCTTGATTTTTTTGAGTGTTGAGGTTACTTTGTTAGCATCACTATAATGCCATTTTGATACTAAAATATTGCTTTCTCACAAATTTTGATTACGTGTCCAAATAGAATTGTTATGCTACTTGCACTTGTATTGTCCATTTTACAAAGCTTAGAATTTGTTAGTATTTAGAAATTTTCTTTATTGGGCCCCAAAATATCAGCTAAGTACAAAAATGTGCATGGGAACGTAGGACCTAGTTGAAGAAGGGCATGTGGGTTGAAGGCGCACAAGGAAAGGGTTCTGACAAGGTTTCGTAGAACACACTGCGCGCACATAAGGAAAAATAGGTTTTGTAATTAGCCGCATTCAGAATCCCAAGAAGAAAATGAGAAAATCATGAACCTTAATGGATAAGGTGCTAGCCTAGAAACTGTAGATCAAAAAGGGAATATTTTAGGTATGCGATAGAAGGTTCCATAAGACATCATTGCAAGAAGTGGAGAGATCGGATCAGAGAAGGCATGCTCCCATAGAGGACCACTTTAATATTTGGTGACCGATTTGTAACTTCTAAAAGGCGTGGCAGTGGTTTTTGAGGCTTTATATTCAAGCACTTGGTAGAAGAAAAAAAGGAGAGGTTGGTGGAAAAGAAGGAGCAGAGGCTGAAGATGAGAGGTGAAGCTCTACATAAATATAGTGGAGAGTCCTATGGGATGGTTTTAGATGATCTATAGGAGTAATGGAATACCAAGGGGATGGGCCTATGTTTTTCTTTGTACTATGAGGGACCTAAGTCTAGTTCTAATGCATGACTCTAGTTTGCACTATTATATTGATCTATGATGGCCTCAATGAATGTAATGTGATTATCAAACATGTTGAATATGAATATATGTGGTTCATGGTTTATACTTATATCTATATGGACATGTTATGTGTATATTCCTTATGAATGGATGGAAACCATGTGCATTTTCTTTCTATTATGGTCCAGATCTGTATTCTATTAGTACTTTCCTTGTCTGAAAGAATGCATTAGCCTAGAAACTTGTCATAAACTCTCAATATGAATGCATGGTTCTTTTCCAGTATCTGGAATTAAGTATCTATCATAGATTATTCATTCTCACACAACTCACTCAAAGGAGGGGCTTGGTGGCTACGCATGCCTCAGGTGAGCACCCAATGTCTGTTGGGTGATAGGTCGGCATGCATGAGATTTTCTTGTTCTTCGAACGGTGTAAAAATGACTACATCTTGGTTTCATTTCCGGGACCTATTTTCAATTTTTTTGTGAGAAATGACATGCATCTTTGTCCTTGAGATGAATGATGAAAAATCACTTGTCCTTAGAAAGTGTTGAAATATGGTTCAAGAGCACGAAGGATTATTTTTCTCAAAGATTCAGCACTGGACCTGAGTTTGATATGCATAGATGGGTAGAAGAGAACCCATACCATGAGTTGTATGAGACATTATTTTTCTGGTTCCCAGTAGAAATATATGCATTTTTTATCATTCCTTGTGCTTTTCAAGTAGAAAGTTAACACCAACAGAGTAGAATTACACAACTACTGAGCATGAAGCATACTCTATGATCTACATGTTACATAAGTTTAGGAAGTATCTGTTGGTGACACCATTTATATTCTACATGGACCATATGGATATTGAAATACTTAGTTAACAAACCCATGTTTGCAAAGGGCACATATGTCATTGGGTCCTGTTATTTCAAGAATTTGAGTTCATCATGGTCATGAAACTAAGAAAAATCAATTCAAGGCCTAACCACTTATCAAGGATTAATTCAAGGGAGGATGCACAAAGCATTGAGGATACCATGCTAGATGATAAACTATTTAGGTTACAGACGTGCACCCTCAGACTTGGAAGATATCGCAGTGTTCTTAAAAATAGGAGTGGCACCGGAAGGGATGAAGGCTCTAGAGAGAAATTAATTAGTAATACACACCACACCTTACATGTTGATTAGTGGAGATTTGTATAAGTTAGGTCATGATGAGGTTCTACGTCGATGTATATTAGAACATGAGTGTGTTGCAATCATGGAGGAAATACATGGTGGGATTGCAGGAGGACACTATGCAGGAAATGCTACCGTGAAAGATTTTATTAGCAGGGATTTGGTGGGAAACCATCTACAAGGATTATATTGAGTTTTGTAAGGCCTGTGACCATTTCTAGTGCCTTGGAAAACTTGGAAAGAGAGATGAAATTCCCTTGCAACCAATAGCCAGCGCTGAACCATTTGAAAAATGGGCAATCGACTTTGTAGGGCCAATCACTCCATCTATGCGAAGGACTAGTTCGCGGTATATCTTCACTTGCACTGATTACTTGACATGGTGGGTAGAGGCAACACCTACAAAGGATTACACCGTGGTGACAGCTGCTATATTTTTATGGGAAAACATAATCAACAGGTATGGTTTCCCTTTAAGTTTAACAAGTGATAGGGGTACACACTTTCTCAATGAAATAGTCAGGATTTTGTTAGTAGAATTTATGGTGGCCCATCATAAGACTACCCCATATCACCCTCAAGTAAATGGAACCCCATATCACCCTCAAGACTGCTGAGGCATTTAACAAAATACTAAGTCACACGTTAACTAAGATTTGTGACATTGGAAGACATGATTGGGATGATAAGGTATCAGTCATTCTATGGGCATACAGGACAACCTACAAAAGGTTGAACAAGGCCACACCATTTCAATTGGTGTTTGGTGCGGAGGTTGTTTTACCAGTGGAATTCATGTTACCATCACTACGTATAGCATGTGCAGGAGGGTTAGCTGACAAACAAGTGCTAGAAGAAAGAATTGATAAGTGATGTAGTTAGATGAAAGGCGATCACTTGTTAGATGGAGTCAAAAGACAAAAAAAGTAAGACAAAAGGCATGGCATGATCGTCATATCAAGAACAAGAAGTTTGAGGTTGGGAAGTTGGTGTTGTTGTATGATTCCAAGTATCTGTGCCATCCTGGGAAAGTTGAAAGTCCATTGGTTGGGACCTTACATCATCTTGTACATTCTTGATTCAGGCACTTTCCAGTTACAAGTGCTGGATGGGACGAGGTTACCAGGTCACTTCAATGGGAGTAGGCTGAAGCCCTACTATAAATAAGTCTTCTTGGTGTTTGTAATAAGGCAGTATTGCCAGTTAGCTTAGAATTTCCCTTTGTGCTTTTTCTTTTCTTGTGTTTCCCTTTCTCGTTGCTTGTTCATTTTGTTTTTGTTTCATTTTTGCACCTTGTGCGCTGGTAACCACATTATTTTTCTAAAGTTGTGTATGCACAGAGGACCACACATCTATTTTAGTGTGGGGTGGAGTGATATGAATATATGCCTATAATACAAGTTTGAGCTGGTAGTAGAAGTTGTGGTGAATGGCCCAGTTGAAGGATAAAAAGCACGAAAGGTTAAGAAGCACGTAGAAGAGAAGGTGGATGAGAATGGTTGGTGTCAAAAAGGATTTGTAGAAACCATGTACAAAAAGGATGAAGAGCACAAGAACAACATGAGGTAGGTGAGGGAAAAAATTGGGTAAAGGACAGAAGAAGTTCCTTCAGCTATGGACGTGCACGTAAGAGTCTTCAGTCGGGTTGGATTTTTGCACGCCAGAAGGTTGAAAAAGGTTTTTCACACAGGATGTGGCACGTGGGTAAAGGAACTTAAAGATGGCTTAGTGGAAAAAGTTGCATTTAATGTTAAAGTACATTGGTAGGTGGTATAGCATTTAATGCTGGAAAGAAGCAAAAACTATAAATACAAGGTCGGGTAAATCATTTGTTACCTTGCATTTACGAAGAAGAAAAAGCTCTTGTGAACTAGGGCATCCAGAGAGATTTGTGTGAAGAAAGGAGAATCCAATAAATATAAAGTGTGTGACTAGGGTAGATCTATGAACTAGAGTGGAAGGAGTACACGGGCGTGAGAAAGGTTGTTGAAGAAGCACTGTCTTGTGGAAGGATTTCCTAGTTAGGGTTTGGCAGCTAGGGCACGGAGAAAAAAGAAGGGTTTCTTCTGCAAGTTGAGCTTTGGGATTGATAGAGTGAGTAGAGTAGCAGAGCAGAGGAAGAGGGATTGTTTAAGTGTTCACTGACCAGAAGAATGACACCAAGGAAACCAATTGTTTCACCAAAGAAAACAAAGGGCAAGGGCAAGGGAAAGTAAATCACTTCCATCACAAGCACCAATGAAGAATGGTACATGGAAATGTAGTACCCAGATGGGGTATTGCTAGGAAAATAATGGGAGTCACACCTGTGGAAGATGGCCATAAGTGATTATAATCATCGCACAAGCACAACAGAGAAGGAAATGGCATTGGAGTTGGTTCGAACCAACTAACAATAGGACGTCAGAAGGCATGCCCATATACAATGATGAGGTAAAGGTCAAATTGGAGAAGGCAGGTTATTGTAATTTATGAGTTACCTTACTTTGGAAGCCTGAGTGCCTTTATCAATGGTTGATGTCATGCATACATGACGATCATTTTTATTTTACAGGGTGTAAGATGCACATCACACCACAACTGATATCCAAGTTCACAGGCCTCAATTGTGAAGGAGATAGCATTGATGATGATCTAAGTGACAAGGAGGCTATCAAGGAGATTGTAGCTGCATATGAGTACAAGGAGGGGTCACGATACTTTGACATCACCGAGATACCAGACCCGATGATGAGGATGGCCGGATGTTTGGTCACCAAGCTCAATGACCAAGAACAATGGACACAAGTAAACAATGCATGGCTGAATGTATGCCAGAAGATATCAGAAGGAACCATCTACAACTTGTCTGACTTTCATCGTAGATGAAATTATAAGCAGCACATAAGAGGGAGAGAAGATACTCTTTAGTAATTTCCTCCTTACAATTGTTTTCTCAGAGATTAGAGTGCCAAATGGGCCAAGAAAAATTTTTTTTGGGAATATCTAGAAGAGGATCCCTCACCAGCAAAGAGGTTTGCAAAGTATACTTGTGAAACCATGACGACCACTCACAAGGCACACCTGGAGAAATGGTATAAGTGAATGCGTGATGCATTCAGGGCTGAGTGGAGGATCCCAGAGTAGTTTCCTGTGCTTTTGAGTGGAGAGGCAGAGTTTGCAATATACCAACACTTCTCCATTGGCAGATTTATGATGACAGATGAGAACATGAGTCTATGGTTCAAACTTCCCTTCTCCTTCACCGCGTTATACTTCCAAGCTAGAGTTAATCAATTCAAGGAGGCCAAGAGACTAAGGTTTGACCTTAGCGAGGTAGATATAGACCACCGTGAGCTGTGCCAGAAACTAGTCTACCCAAAGAAGCATGCGTACATGGAGAGATATGTCTCCCACGAGATCCAAATGATGAAGCATTTAACGCTACCAATTGTAGGAAGGACCACAAAAAGGGTGTACCTATGCATAAGGCCAAAAGTTTGAAAAAAGCATGTACTTGGAGAATGATGTATCCATCCCTAAAGACCCTATAGGAAGGAAAAAGTCTACTCATAGAAAGAGAGAAAGAGAATAGGTGTAGAAGGCATCAAGTGTTCAAACTACATAGATGGTAAGCACATCCAGAGACAAGTGCTAAGCCTAGTACTTACACAGAGGAAGAAGTCTTCAGTCAAAGAAAAGACCCCAGAAGAAGAGGTGTCAAAGCATGAAGAACCCCTCACCCAGGAGGAATTTCCAAGGAAGACATCACCTGTCAAAGAAAAAGAAAGAGAAGAATCCCCTATACTGGAATCCCTAGTAAGAAAGAAGTAGAAGGTGACAGATGAGGCCAATTCAGAAGAGATAGAAGACCTAGATGCCTACATCATGGTGACAGGGATGATGATGAAGAGCTAGGAGGTGAAGACCATCCTGTCTATGAAATACATGATTCTGAAGAAGAAGGAGATGAGTATAAAAAGGAGATGAGGAAGAGGATGAAGAAGAAGCTGAGACCCAAGGAAAGGGGGTAGGTAGGGAAGAAGTTACAAAAGAGAAAATAACCCCAAGCCTCACGAAGGAACAGGTAGATGAAGCCGTAGAGAAATAAGTGGAAAAAATCATCAAGGACTTGGTGGAACAAGAAGTGGAACATAATGTGGATGTGGTGATGAAGGAAGCTGAGGAGGAGAGTGTGGGAAAAGAATATGGCAGCATGGGAGGAGATCCAGTTTGGCTGTAAGCTTTCTAAAGGCCACACGCATAGGGAGGAAGAGCACAAAAGCATCACAAGTTCAAGGAATGGGCTACATTGATGATCCAAACAAAGTGTTGCATGTGCGCTTCCAGAGCACCATGCCAATGGAACAAATTTTAGCCATGACTTCATTTGATGAGGAAGGTGCATACCCTCAGACAAGGAAAATGTTGTCATGGGCATTTGAGTCCCACATTGATGAGCCAGAATTTGAGGTAAGCCAAGGGGAATTGATGAAAGTGCCAAAAATAAAAGGGATAAACCCCTTGGTGAATGCTCAAAGGCTATCAGATGAGAAAGATTTGCAACATGCTCAACAAAGTCTTAGTTAAGGTTGAAGCTAGGCTCTTCGGGAGAAATGACAGGGTAAAGTTCCTAGAGGAAGAGTTGGAGAAAAAGGAAGAAGAGCTCATTGAAAAGACCAAGGACTTGAAGTAGGAAGAGATAATCAGTGCTTAGTTAAGGCGCGAGTTTAAAGATGAGAAGGCAAGGGTGTGCAAGGCATACAAGAAGATAGAGATGATCACAGATGCCATTGTCCTAAAGCATCCAGACTTAACGTCACCCATGCAAAAGTATGGATCATCCTTGCAATGCCTAGAGGACTTGACCCATATACTCACTATGGAGAGGTGACCACTTTCCCTAGAATCAATAGAGGAGGCATTGGCATGCCAAGAGAAAGAAAATAAGATGAAGGTGGTGGAGATTGTTTCTCAGTACAACAAGATCCTCGCCAATGTAAAATCTGCTGTGCAAACTGCTGAGGCTACCTATGATAACTACGTAGAAAGAGATAGAGTGACAAGTATCCTAGTTGCCACCCATGAAGTGGAACTCAAGGATTTCTAGGAAAATAACAAAGGGAATAGGGTGGAGTGAGACAAGATCCTAGCCGAGGTAGAAAAGAAATCAGAGGCCATTGAGACCTTGTGGGGCTCAATCAAGAACCAGCTAAAGGAATTGTACCCTCAAATCACTCAAAGGATGGATGTGCTCAAGGATTTGGGAAAGTAGTTAGAGGAGATTGTGGAGACAATGAGTGCTAAGGGAGAGGAGCTTAGTTTTGAAGAAGTGAGTGCCCTGGTGGGTGACCTCTGTTAGCAAGCACAGAACGAGGTCGACACTTGGGGAAATTAGAAGTTGATTTAAGGAAGGATTTCCCTCTCCTCCTCCAGAAGTAAATAAAGTTCCCCATTTATTCATTCCTTCATTCTTCCATTCCAACCATTTGTAAGGATCCACCATTCTTTAATTCTTTATTGAAGAGTGTTTTCAAGGACAAAGAATAGGCATAGTGTGGGGTGATGTTGGGCCCCAAAATATCAACTAAGTACAAGAAAGCACATGGGTGCACGATGGGACCTAGTTGAAGAAGGGTGCATGGGTTGAAGGCACACAGGGAAAGGGTTCTCGACAGGGTTTTTAGAACACATGACACATGTGCAAGGAAAAATAGGTTTTGTACTTAGCCGCATTCGGCATCCCAGGAAGCACATGAGAAAAGCATGACCCTTGTGGATAAGGTGCCATCCTGGCGACTGTGGATCAAAAAGGGAATATTCTAGGCATGTGATAGAAGGTTCCAAAAGACATCATTGCAAGAAGTGGAGAGCTCGGATTGGAGAAGGAATGCTCCCATGGAGGACCACTTCGACACTTGGCAACCGATCTATAACTTCTAAAAGGTATGGTGGTGGGTGCTGAGGCTATATATTCAAGTACCTGGTAGAAGAAAAGGAGATGTTGGTGGAAAAGAAGTAGAGATAGAGGACGAAGATGAGAGGTGAAGCTCTATAGAAATATCGTGGAGAGTTCTATGGGTTGGGTTTAGATGATCTGTAGGAGTAATGGAATAACAAGGGGATGGGCCTATGTTTTCTATGTAATATGAGGGACCTAAGTCCAGTTCTGATGCATGACTCTAGTTGCACTATTATATTGATTTATGATGGCCTCAACAAATGTAATGTGATTATCAAACATGTTGAATATGAATATATGTGGTTTCTAGCTTATACTTGTGTCTATATGGATCTGTTCTGTGTATATTCTTTATGAATGGATGTAAACCCTTGTGCATTTTCTTTCTATTATGGTCCAGATCTGTATTCTGTTAATAATTTCCTTATTTGAATGGATGTATTAGTCTAGAAACTTGTCATATGCTGTTAATATGAATGCATGGTTCTTTTCCATTAGTTCTGCATTTAAGTATCTATTATAGATGATGCATTATCACACAACTCACTCAAAGGAGGGGCTCGGTGTCTGCGCATGCCTCAGGTGAGTCCCTAGCGCCCGTTGGGTGATAGGCTGGCACGCATGGGATTTATCCTGGTCCTTTGAAGGGTATAAAAATTACTACAATTGTCATACATGGCCTCGTTATGGAATTTTTTATATTATTCTTTAGTTCACATGTTCTCTTTGACCTATCAATTTTGGGGCTATTCTACAGTAGCCTTTTTCTGACAACTTAGTGTCGTTACACAGTAAAAATTTGACTAAGGTCCCTTTTTAGTAAACCATAGTGAATTTTTTTTTTGATTGAATCTCCTATCTTGAGTATGCCTTCTATGAGGATGGGATCCTAAATATTAGGAACTGATACATTTTGAGGTCACAACCCTCTTTTAGAGGATAATCTCATGGTTGACCATAGTGGTGGAGAGGAGGATTCTCCTCGTATGAATATAAGCGTCTTCCCACTAATTTTGATGATTATATTTTCTAAAACAAACATGAAGTACTCATGTGTGTTATGGGATTAGGAGTTAACTTACCTTCCATAGTATACCCTTCTCTCATTGCCAAAATGATTTGTGGAGAAAAGGAAGTAAACTGACCTTAATGTACTATTAATGAAATTTAAATCCAGGTCATGCCTCTAATTATGCACCACAAAATAATGAGGAGGTACCAATTGGAAACTACATAGACTATCATATACCTATAGTTAAAGTGCATTGTAAAGACAATGAGGAACATGCTCATCATACACAATCTCCTCGTAATGAAAATCATCATGAAGTACCTATTGAAGAGGTGGTGTTAGAACAACAGGTCCAAACCCTTACTCACCATTTGGAAAGTTTGGCTTTACACATACAAAAGGAACAACCAAAGTTTTGAAACAAGCTATACCGAAATGCAAACCTAAATATTTGTTTCATGAGTTCCCAACAACCACTTCTCGATGAGAGGCTCAAAGAGATCCTTATGAAGAGATTCTCATAGAAAATAGAGGTGGGAATGCACCTAGATTTAATCCTACATATAAACCTACACCACCCACACAAGATCCACTTTTCAACCAAGAGTGGTCAATAATGAAGAATGCCCTTCTAGCATTGCAAGATGGTAAAACTAGTAACAGTAAGACATACCAATTTGATGAGTTGTGTCTTTATCTATTTGATAGGGCCATGCTCTAGGTAGCTTTCCCATGACACTTTGATTTTCAAAAATTTGACAAGTATAAGGGAAAAGGTGATCCTCGTGACCATATAAAGGACTTTTATATGGTATGCCATGAGGTTGCATATAGTGAAAATTATCTTATACGTCTTTTCCCACAGAGATTAGGAGGAATAATGTTAGAATGGTTATTACACATTCCCAAGGGATCATTATCCACATGGCCAGAATTAACGGAACATTTTTTACACCACTTCTCATTCAATATTGAGAGCGATGTCACCATGATAGATCTCTGTAATGCCAAATAACAAAATAATGAAAAAAATTCTACATTTTTACAAAGATGGAGAGGATTAGCTAGTCACTTTCCTTGCTCCATACCCGAAAAGCAATTGATAAGTATATTTTTTCCCAATCTCCATACATACATCACATTCTACTTACAAATGCATTGTGGCAACACATTCGAAGAGGTAATCAAAAAAGGGATTCAAATTGAAAAGGCATTATTAGCTAGGGAGACTCTGAAACCTATCTCCCATGATCATAACGATTCTAAATCTAACGATACAAAAAGTTTGTTCCTGATAAAAATAAAAATGTCGTTAGTGATGGGATAATAGATTCTAAGTGGGTACAATCTGTTTAGAACCTTGCACCTTTGAAGTTTGCAAAAGGCAATCCACCTATAGAGTGTAAACTCTGTACTTTTACACCTCTATCTAAATAAATATCATCCATACTAAAACAATTAGAGGTCGTTAACATTGTTAAATACCTTGAAACAAAAACCTACGGAGATGACACACATAAACCATCATGGTTTAGGGATAATGATTTTTTTGACTTTCACCATGTAAAGGGTCATAAAACAGACAAGCATTTAAGATTAAAACTCTATTTTCAAGACCTAGTTAACAATAGTGATATTGAACTAGACTCTGATGCCACTGCAAAATATCCAAATGTAAACTTAGGGATCTTCAAAGAGCCTTTTCCCAAACACGAAGAAAGGAAAAATATAGATAGGGGACAATCATCTTAGAATAATAATGCTAGTCATTTTTCCAACAAAGACCATTTTGATGCCTTGATAGGTTGTGTTGATCCACTCATTGAGAAAATCAATATGATTAGAATTAAAACAAGAGAGTGCAGCATGGCAACACGATGGACTCACCTTGTTATCTCCAAACCTATTCCCCCTCCTCTGCATGGGAGTCACTATGACATATTAAACCAAATAGAGAAGGCTACATCTAATATTTCAATCTTAAACCTTCTAAAGATCTCTAGGGTCTATAAGCATATACTTTGAAAAACCTTACAGGGATCAAGAGTATCTGTTGATGTTGACCCAACGCATTTATAGGCCATGGTAGTGAAAATCACTCCCGTAAGACACGTTAGCTTCAGTCCTACAGAGACCTTAACTAAAAATCCCTCACATAAGCTACCCTTACATATTGAGGTAATAATCCACCATAAGAAGGTCAAGAGAGTGCTTGTGGATGGAGGATGGGGTCTCAACATTTGTTCTCTTAGACTAGTCCGTTAATTGGGCTGCATAGAAGTTGATTTGGAAATAAAGGTCATCACCATAAAGGCGTATGACAATGAAGAATGAAAATCACCTGGAATGATCAATTTCTCATTAGAAGTGGGTCCCATAACCCATGATACAAAGTTCCACGTCTTGGACCTAGATCTCCCTTACAATATATTTCTCGGTCGCCCATGGATTCACACCATGCAAGCCGTGCCATCTACATATCATCAATGTTTAAATTTACAGTATGAAGGAGAAAAAATTCTTATACAAGGGGATCCCCACCCATTTTCTCATTGCAGAGCATTGTCATGTTATTTTCCCACTATCTACAAGTGTCCCTATGCAAAGATTACTATCCCTATTCAGTCGGAGGCCCTCACTTCATGAGTGGATTCAAACGCCTTGACTCCCAGTGACAATAGTGTGTCTACATCAGAATCTCTTTTTGTTATGTGGGAGATGAAGGTCATAAAAAATGGTTGTGGAGATTATAATCTTTAACAAGCCGTTATGATTCAAAACATTTTGCTATCAGCCCAAGCACGTAGTAGAATATGCTACAAATTCCAAAGATCAGGGGATAATTTTCCTTTTGACAATTTCACTTCAAGTGGCTTACTAGAAGATGAAAGAATCCTCAATGATATTATATTTCATCCTCAAGATGATGAAATGGATTTATGTTACAAGTTATCTAGGTATGTTATTCCTAACAAAATCATGCTTACTATGAGATATCAAGGACGTGGTTATAACCGATACAAGCAAGGGCTGTTAGAATCCCTTTCAATGCCTCATCGCATACTAGGTAAATTAGGTATCGACATCCATTTGTATGAGTCTCACCCTTCAAATAATGAGTATTATTCTTCTGAGAGTGAGGATAGTTTTTCTGAAAATGAAAGCAAAACAAATTCCCGGTGTAGTCTTTACGAAGACCTCACCTCTACGAACCTATTCTCTAACATGGCTATCCTTACCATAACCCCTATAAATTAGACATTAACTCTTATCTACCCATCACTTGTGAATTGGGATCAAGAAAAACATGTTCCTATTGATGTGTTTTAGAATGATGAGGCTATTGACAAGTTATTGGGAATCATAGATAACATTCCAAGAAAGGCTTCTCCATTCAACTCAACGCATGTGCATAATTTGGAGAGGAGGTAGAATTATGTGGAAACTTAAGTAAACAAGTGAGCAAGGGAAAGAGTCCTACAGAAAAATCCTCGCAGAAAGAAAAAGGGGAAGTCCGATAGTGAAAAATATCTTTGAGGTGCTTTTAGAAAAATAAGAAGAATAACTCTATGGAAAAGATAGTGTACCTATATAAATATGAGGATCTCCCTAAACCACCTTTGGTAGAGGAGGATCTCATTCTCCCTCCCTATCCTACACACATGGGGGATGAGTCAAAGATTCTATTGGAAGATACAATAGATGTTAACATCAGCACATAGGAATTGTCAAGGATAGTTAAGTTGGGAGCTTCATTCTTAGCCAAAGAACATAAAAAATTTATAGGACTCTTGAGAGAGTATGCAAACATCTCCACTTGGTCTTATGTTGACATGCTATGAATTGATCCTGTATTAGTGGTACATAACCTATTTGTGCATCTAGACGCCAAACCCATCAAACATAATCTCCAAAAGATGCATCCTCATGTCACCTTGCTGGTAAAGGTAGAGCTTGAAAGGTTATTATAAGTAGGCTTCATTAGGCCTATCAACTACTCAGAGTGGATTTCTAATGTGGTACCAGTTTAGAAAAATCCAGTCGGTATCAGAGTGTGCACTCATTTTAGAGATATTAACAAAGCTTGTCCCAAGATGACTTTCCTCTCCCTAACATCGACATGATCATTCGATTCTACTAGCTGGTTATGAGATGTTATCACTCATGGATGGCTTCTTAGGTTATAATAAGATAAACATTGCAGAAGGAAGATCAACACAAGACAAACTTTCACACACCCCATGGGGAAATTTCTGCTACCAAGTTATGCCCTTCAACCTTAAGAAAGCAGATGCTACATATCAAAGAGAAATGATTGTAATATTTTATGATATGATAAGTTACATCATGGAAGATTACATAGATGATATACTAGCTGAATCTAGAACTTGGGAGGAGCACCCAAAGATTTTGCAGTGTATCTTTTAGTGCCTAAGGGACTACAAAGTCCGCCTTAACCCGAAGAAATGTGTCTTCGGTGTGCTATCTGGGATTCATTATGTCAAGGAGAGGAATAGAGGTGGACCCTACAAAGGTCACAGCTATCACAGAAATGCCTCCTCCTAAGAATATTAGACAACTTACGTAGCTTACAAGGGAAAATTTAGGCCATTAGAAGGTTTATTTCACAGCTAGCAGACAAGTTTCATACGTTCACACATCTTCTTAAGAAAGGATGTTAATTTAACCTGGGGGCTAGAACAATAGCAAAAATTTTCTTCTGACTGAAAGAATACTTGGCTAAACCCCATTGTTCTCATGCCACCCAAAGACAGGAGAACCCTTGTTGTTGTACATCTCTGCTACACATTTTACAATTGGGGGTACTGTTGGCCCAATATGATAAAGAACAGAGAGAAAAATCTATATACTACTTAAGAAGGACATTGGTAGCATATGAGATTAACTATCCATAGGTTGAGAAGGCTTGCTTAGCTGCAGTGTTTGATTTTCAGAAGCTACACCACTATATTCTCAATAATAAAATCAAACTTATTTCAAAGGTCGATCCTTTAAAGTACTTACACTCAAAACCTATCCCTAACTAGAAAGATAGCTAATTAGATCATCTTATTAAGAGAGTTTGACATTGAGTAAGTTCATCAAAATTTAGTAAAAGGAAAAGTCTTAGAAGATCAGTTAGCAGAAGATCCACTACCAGATATTGAAGCCTTGAGTCTAGAACTACTAGCTGCATCCATCATGTACCTTGAAGAATATAGCATTTGGAAACTATACTTTGATGGATCCTTTACCTTTCATGGTTTAGGTGCCGAAGTTGTGTTAATCACTCCTACAAGAGACTTGATTCCCCAAGCATTCTAGCTTGGGTTCCCATGCATGAATAATATAGCAGAGTATGAAGCTCTCATTGTAGGGATGAAGCTAGCCATCAAGTGGGATATCAGACAAGTCAATTACATTGGTGATTCAATGCTTATTATAAAACAAGTCACAGATGAATACAAGGTAAAAGATGAGAAGCTCCTCCCATACAAGAGGATGGTAGATTATTTGAAAAATACTTTGAACAGATAAAATTTAAGCAAATACTAAGAGCACAGAATAGATAAACTGATGCTATGGCTATAGTGGGGTCCATATTGAGTATTCCACCAAGGAACAACGATATGCCATTCTTCGTCAAACATCTAAGAATGTTAGCATATGACGTGTCACAATCCTATTTGGTAAGTGAAGTTGTTGGTCCCTTTTCACCATGGTACACTAAAATATTTAATTACCTCCATAATGAAACCTTTCCCACTAACATTTCCCATGCTGAAAAATGCACCCATCATCCAGACGTATAGCCCGCTATACCATACTTGGGGGCACCCTCTTCTCACCGAGGCTACGACAGGGAATCTGTTGTGATGTTTAAATTCTGATGAATCTATCTCACGTGCAATCAAGGAGGTACATGAAGGAATTTGCAGGGCTCATACTAATGGGATATTCCTTGCAAAGAAAATTCTCAGAGTAGGCTACTATTGGCCTACCATGGAGCATGAATCTATTGTAACCATGTGAAAAAATGTGCATGAATTGTCAAAAGTATACGGTAACTTGATACATGCATGTCGACATAATCCTTGCACCCTGTCACAATCATCCTTGTCCATTCTCAAAGTGGGGTACTCGATCTAATAGGGAAACTTAACCTTGTCTCTTCAAACGGTCATAAATTCATCATTACTGCCATCTGAGTACTTTATAAAGTGGGTAGAGGTTATTCCTCTCACCTATATTGAAGGTGCCCAGATCTCTAAATTTATCATCAACCATATCATTTGTTGATATGGTATCCCTTCTATGCTATTATCACTAATAATGGTAAACCATTCAAGAATAAAACAATGAAAGCACTCTATAAATGACTTTCAAATCTCACTTAAGTTCTCAACCCCTTATTACCCTCAAGGTAATGGGCAAGCCGAGGCTTCCAATAAAACCCTGTAATTCATATTATGGAGAAGATGGTGAACAAGATAGGTCGTGAATGGAATTTACAAATTCACCCTATCCCTCTGAGGCATTCAGAACTTCTATCCACACCCCCACAGGTACAACTCCATATTCCTTTGTATTCAAAATGAATTCCGTAATTCCTCTAAGAGATCGAGATCCCTTATTTATGTATCGATCTAAGGGACTACCTGAATGAAGAGGAAGACTACATGAGTAGCTTGACTAGCAAAGTTAGGAGATATTAGATGAGAAAAGACTTCAGACTCTCAATCACCTTAAAGTGTATTAGGATTGAGTGTAGAAAAGCTACAATAAAAGAGTCATACCACATCAATTTGAGGTAGGATTTTTGGTGTTAAAAGTGAATCAGAAGAACACCAATAAGGACCATGAAAAGAAAGGGAAAGTTGAACCCAATTGGCTAGGACCATATGTTGTGGTTACCAAGTTCGGTTCAGGTGCCTATAAGCTATCCCATGTAGATGGTCAAGAGCTTCGAGAACCCATGAAAGAAATACATCTTAATTGATTCTATGCTTAAGTATGGGGTCTCTAAAGTATCAAGAAGAGAAAAAAAAATAAAGATAGAAAAAGAAAAGAGAGAAATAAACAAGTGTGTCCAATAGTGAAAACCACGCAATGGTGGCACTTTGGACAAGTCCTTTGGTGAAAACTAGTTTCTAGCACCAAGGGAGGGTCCATTATTCACAAGCATTTTAGGATTAGGAGTACGATAGATTTGTCCTAATCTAGTCTTTTCCTTCATCTAAAGTCCCTTATGAGCCTATCTTTCTTTTCCTTGATCTAGCTAATCTTACCTTTTGAATGTGGAGAATTTAACTTTAATTGAACCCATCTCATACTTGGGGGGAAACTTTGCAACGTCACTTCTGGCATATACCACATGGAATTCTACCCTTGTTCATCCCATCTAACATTAAGGCCATCCACATTTCTTCATTTCCTTGCACATTCACTTCAGAAAACTGTTGAGAAAAACATAAAAAGCATTCGTATAACTTTTGAAAACCCCAAAACATACAGATATGTCCTTTGGAAAATTCAAAACATTCAGATACGTTTTGTAGAGAACTCCAAAACAATAGAAAATTGTCTTAGAGATAAACCCAAAAATAGTGAAAAATGTTCCAAAACTATCCCACAAAAAGTAATAATAGTTTACTTACTTTTAGTTGTTGGTTTTTAGTGCATTGTTTTTTTCATGTTGTGTAAATGCATTACTTAGATTTCTATTTTAATCCGTGTGCTTTGAGTTCACTTTATCTTTCATGCTTGTAAATAAATGTGTTGCTTTGATTACTTTTGTTAAAACTTGTGCTTGTTAATTTTTGCTTGTACATTATGTTATCATCTTCATCATCATATCACATAAAACCATCACATCTATACATCATATATAAATAAATTTTAAGTCTACATCATACATGTATGCTAAAGCTAATCATCAAGTACTGTATCATCAATGGGGCAAGAGGGGTTGCGCATGATCACAAATCTATCCCCCCCACACCAATATAAAAAATGTAAACATGTTTTACCCAAAAGTATCTCATCAACATACAATATGATATCAACTAAGGTTATCCCATAAATTAACTAACATGTGATACAAACATAAATATACAGATTAAGCATGATATCTCATAAACAACATGTGATACATCAGTAATCCATCTATCATCATATATCATCAGAAGTATGAATATCTATGTACAAAACAAGGTGTTTCAAAAGTACATCTGATATAATGAGTCATCATGGACATCTATGCAAAAAATTTCCTTCATCATGAGGCATGATAAAAAATAATACATACACATCCATATAAAAGTATGCCTTCATCACGAGGTGGTACACCAAAAGTAAAGTAGTACATCTAGTATGTCAATAAGAGAGTCAACCACAAATCTCACCCACGTTTGGGATGCCTCATCCGAGTAATTTGTTAGGCAGGGGAGGATGAGGTGATGAACATGTAGGAGGTTTTGTGTCATACAGACCTAACCTATGCTAAACTCCATCAGGCTGAGCTGACCTGTGCTATATTGGCCCTTGCAACTCTGAAGCTGGCTATCCTGAAGGATCCTATATGGATTGTATTAATCATGATGTTCTATGAGATATGGATCATGATTTGTTTCCTATTATCTGACCATACATAATACTACATCCTATAATAAGTGTCCTCACTTGCTACAGTATCATTGTGCCCAATCATCAACTATACCCTTGAGGATGTGTCTTCCTACTACAGTGTATCACACTCTTCCCTCATGCTAGCTAGCTTTATCCTTAGTTGAGACCGATCTTCTATAGCTTGATCCAGCTCTGTCTATATTTGTAATCAATCTGTTATAACTTGAGCCTGCTCTTCCTATAGCTATAAGTTATATGCTATCACCTAGTCTCTCTCTGTCAGGGCCTATGATTTCTCTATCTTGGCCTAATCTCACTCTATCACAAGATGGTCCCCATCTGTGAGGTCCTAATATGTCTCCGTGATAGCCCGATCTCTATCTGTAGTGGCTTGATATCTCTCTGCAAGGGTTTGATCTCTCTCTATAACAACCTAATCCCTCTCAGCTGTCATCTAAAGTTGTAAGGTTGTTACCTACTCTAACTATTGCTACAAGAAAGCCACGTGTCCACTAGCCTATATATCCAGTATATCATACACATCCTACATACCCTGCATTTCCTGTACATCTAAAAAATCCTCCTCCATATCCTCATCCCCCTATCCATCTCCTTCACCTCCTAGTGGACTATGTCGTGGACTCATGTGAAGAGGTGATAGAGGTTCTTGCACTGAATCATGTGTTGGCATCCGTGGTGTCAACACCTATGGCTACACCACAACCTTTTTTGTACTAAGATATTCTACTGTACTATCACCTAATGTACTTATACCCCCATGTATGGTAATTTTTGTGCCTATGCCTGTGCATGTGCCTATGTTTGCACTTGTGGATCTAGACCTCATTTCTCTTACGCTACTGTGTCTAATATCTCCTAGGGAATAGTCAATCTACATGGCAGCACTAGCACATACCATGTTGTTGTAATGTCTCCATTTCTGAGTAGGTGGCCTAAGAGGCCTTTCATCCATATTAGCCTTGGTCATGCCCAAGGGGCTAGTGACGTTCATGGTTACTGGGTATGGTTTACACCTTCATTTCACTTATAGGTTATGTTTCGATGCTGGACACATACTTTGAGGTGTCTAATATGCTCCCATAAGGTACTTTATGTTATATTTAGTCGATGACTTAAGTAATGAGTGAATCTATGGTACTTTATGTTCTAATTCTTCATTGGGCAACTTAAGTGCACTTTTTGGCATGTGGGGAATAAAGTGACATAAGTTATTTTAATTAATTAAAGAAAAGACCCAAGGGGGTGATTAGGGTTCTTTTAGGCCTTTTGTTGCAATGAGAAGTTATAAAAGGAAGCATTTGGGGAAGAATAGGATTCATTCATACTCACCTATTTTGATATAGAAACAATTGTTGTTTATTTTTTCCTTGCTTATGGAGGTGAAATTCCTCAGAAACCCTAGCTTTGGTAGTGAAATATCTACCCCTAGCTAGTAGAGCAGTCTTTGGTAGTGAAAGATCCAGCCTTAGTTTGCTATTATGGAGTCCATTCAGATTGGGTTGATGGATTCAAATTTTCAGAGGCTTACTGATTCATTTTCAAGTCTAGAAAGAGAGGAAAGCCATATTCAGTGAAATTCTACATGAACCCTATCTTCGGTAGTGAAATATCTACCCCTAGCTAATAGATCACTCTTCAGTGGCGAAAGATGCATCCCTAGTTTGTTATTGTGGAGTATATTCAGATCGGGTTGTCAGATTCAAAGTTTTAGAGGCTTGTTGATCCAGTTTTAAGTCTAGAAAGAGAGGACAATCATATTCAATAAGAGAGATCATCTATTTTATCAGTGGAAACTTATTTTTATTGCATGTCATTGCATGTTAGTTTAATTGCAATAAAAGTGAAGATATTGGTTATTTTCCTATTTTATACCTTGCTTCCATAACTATACTTTATTGTCATATTTTTCTATATATTGTTGTCATAAAAATCATATTGTTATTTGTGAAAATTTGGTTAGAAATCTTGAACATTAAATAAATCCAGAAAAGGGACATTTCAGTGGTATCAGAGTTGTTGTTACTCCACCCTGTGTGGGTTAAAAATGGGTGACATTGAAGGATCTCAATGTGGATTTAATGAAAAAATTATTCACCAATATAGTTAAGCAGCAGGGGACTACAAATCTCTATTCAAGCCAACTCATAAAGAGACTATCACAGGGCAGGTCTTGGCCTTAAGCAAATAGAGGGGAGAAAAATGTGAGAATAGTAATTTAGGGCAGCAATCTCCCCATTCATCTAACAAGTCTTTTAGTCTTCATGATCCCTCTTTCTTGAAAGATTCTGAAATGTCACATGTAGGGAAACCAACAAATGTGATGGATGAGGATTCTCGTTGGAGGAAATACCAATCTTCGAGCAAGGGATTCATAGATAATATGCCATTTCCATATTATTACATGATGAGGATTGGTAGTAACCCCAAGAGAGGCCATCATATGTCAATACCTAAATTACAAAGGAGTTTGCATCAGAAAAAGAACTCATTTGAAGAACCAATAAAAGTTCAACATGATAATCATAGGGCAGAAATTAGTGGGTTGTAAGGTAAGGTATCTAACCACTATATTGAGGTGGTTTCAGATAATGAATAATAAGATGAAAAGAATTTTGATCTTGAAGAAGTTGTTCCTGGTATGAGGAATGGGTGTTCCTCAATTATTGACACCCAAGAGTAGGAAAGGATCAATCTAAGAAGAGAATATTTCACAAGATAAGGATGGTGAAGAGAGGATCACGTTATCACAATAATTGTCTAACGAAATCATTCAGCCCATTATTGATCATGTAGACATTACAAGGTATGAGACAAGTCGGATATTTGATGACACCTATTTTGAAGGATTATTTTTTGCACACAAAGAGCAGATCTTGATGACTTTATGTGGAGAGTGAGTTAGATGATGTTGAGTTGGGGAGTGAGTTGTGTATGATGGAGACTTTGAATCTAAATGGGGTGAGTGGATTCATGGATGTGGGTGTCACCAGTAGTGTTTCACATGAGATAGTTACCGAGATTAGGGTTACATGTTCAGATCACCCAAGTCTATCATTATGTTGGTTATAAGAGGTTTCATTAGATTGGAGATCTCATTTTCTTGTTGAGTACTCTAAGAAAAAATACACACTTATGAGATTTTGGATGGTCATATATAGGATGACAACTACAAATTAGAGGATGAGATGATCTTCTATCAAGGCAGATTGTACCTTATTTCTGATTCATGGTTGAGGATGGAGTTATTGTGACATGTGCATTGTTCTTACATGAATAGACACTTGAGCTTTGATGAGTCCTACAGGTTCATATGGGGAAATGTTAATATGGCATGGGTTGAGGGAGGCTATTCTCAAATTTATACATGGATGTATGGTTTATCCTTATGACAAATCAGAGCTTACGGGTTCATCATTTTCTGAGCCGACATGGGATAACACTCCTATGTATTTAACTGCTTCTATGCCCAGTGACCACTTCATCCATGTGCTAGTCAGTAGAGGAATGGAGTTGTTAGCATAATTTAGCATAGACATATTTATTGCATTTTATTGCATTGTCTTTTATTTAATAATGTGCAACATGTGCACTCTAGTCTAGTAACTTGCATTCAATATTGTTATGTTGGATAACATTCAATATTGGTATTAGTAGTAATTACATGTGCATGTGAGATGGGTCTTATCATCTCGTAGTTGGTGTATGTTAGGGTGTCATGTCTATCCATATGAGGCTGTCTAATATCTATAAATATTACAGCTCTTACATTGTAATGTAATTTTGATTTCATGATCAATAATATTTGTGAGGCTTCCATCCCTCTTTGGTCATTGCAATCTTATTCTATTTTATCATTTGGTATCAGGGCAGGTTCTATCCAAGCAAGGTTGAAGAGGAGCACTATTGGAGAGGATCCATTGGAGAAGAAGATCTGCATCAAAGGAGAGCCATTGAAGCATCCCGCAGCCTCCATTCCTCCCAAGCATCCATCAACTAAAATTTGACCTATCCACTTATTTGGAAGGTAAATTTTTTTTTAGTCATTGGTATAGCCAATTGATATAACATATTGGCGGAATATTTCAGATTTGGAGATCTTTAAAAAAAAAAAAAAGGGAGAAAGATTTTGAAAAAAATTGCAGATCTAAAATAAAAATAAAAAAAGATTTGTGAAAAAAAAAAGAGATCTTAAAAAAAAAAAAAAAAAAGGAGAGAGATCTTGAAATTTTTTTTGCAGATCTAAAGAAAAAAAAATATCAGATCAAAAAAAAAAAAATTAGATCTGAAAGTGGAGGTGTGAAAAATTCAGGCGCAAAGGTTGAAGCAGTCCCGTCAACAAAATTCCAGCAAATAGCTCTTAGAAAAAATGACATAACTTTTTCATACAATGTCAGATTGATGTGCCATTTTTTTTTCTGGAAAGATAAGAAGGAGACACACAACTTTACAGTTTGCATCATCTTTAGATTCGGCCTCTACATGTGACGAAAAGTCTGTAAAAGTCAGATCATTTTTTTTCTGAAAAAAATCAGATCTTGCTGGTAAATTGGTAAGATCTCAAAAACAAAGATTTCGATTCTTCTAAAATTTTGTGGGTTTCAAGATAAATATTGTATGATGCTGCTGTAAAAATTTTAGAAAAACCCAGATCACAGTTTGTGAGAAAAGCTGAAAACAATATTGAGATTGTTTGTTTAGATCTTGGGAACAAACAGGTCAGCGGTTCGATTCCCACTCTCTCCATATTTTTTTATTAAATTATTTTTTTTTAGAAAATTTGGAGAAATTAAATTTTTTGGGAGATTTCTAAATTTAGAAGCTCACCAAACACATTTAGAGCCACCGCTAAATTTAGCGGAAAAACACCTATTGGGGGGTAAAAAAATATTTTTGGCCTAAATTGTGTATTTTGTGATTCGAGACCCTTTTTTGTAAAGAGGGGGGGACACAAAAACTTCATTTTTATGCAATTTTGGAGCATGTTGTAGTAATCTTGGTGCATAAAGTGAAAAAAAAAATTCCAAAATTTTCATTTTATGTTTGGTTCTATCACACGAGATCTTTGATCTCATAGCAGTGTTCGGTATTTACGGTGCCTCTGGGAAGCGCTTACGGGTGATGCCGTCGTGACTACTACTGCACTTAACGCCTAACATAGCTGCCTAAACGTCGTCTGGGCATCGACCCTATAAAATCGATGGGGAGTAATAAGGACAAAATACACACACATTTGAGCCCTCCCATCCGTTTGTGCTTGCACAAACCCCTCTCCGTACTGTCTAAGTACCACGTACTAAATTCTTTCACGTGCGTTAACACCTCTTTCCGTACTGACGGGTATATTGCAAGGGTGATCTTCTTCCACGTACCGACGGGTATATCGAAAGGGAGCGTATATAGAAAGGTTTGGTATATCGGCCTGACGGTATATTGAGAGGGAGACCTTAAACCTGGAGTGATAAGAGCCTTACCCTTTGTCAGAAATTCAGAGTTTCAAAAATTCAGATTACAGAAATGGGTGCACAAGCACCAAAGTTCTTCTTGCCAGATTCACAACTGCTTAGAGGAGACAACTATGCTGCATGGAAACCGAAGATCAAGACGTTACTTGAGTTTGAAGACCTATGGACAGTTGTAGATGGACAAACAACAAGATCACTTGATGATGGAAGACAACAAGCTCAATTTGACAGGGCCAATCAAAAGGCCAAGTTGATCATCTTGTTTGGCGTAACAGCAGACGATGTGCAAACCCCCATTAGAGATGCCACATTGCAAGGATGCATGGGATAAGTTGAGCACAGTCTTGAGGCAAAGAACAGAATGCCATCCTCAACCTACTATCACAAATGCATACTCTCAAGTTCAAGCACCATGAGAATGTTGAAGTTTTTTTGAGACAGTTTATACTTTGAGGGCATATTATTGGCATTGGGAAGAGATAAGTTAAAGAAAAAGGACCTCGTACCAAATTGTGTTGCGAGCACTTCCTCCTCCTTAGCAAAATCTTTGTGACAAAATCAATATGAGTGAACACACAGTCACCTTTGAGAAGTTGTCAATCGACTCCATACAAGAAGAGGCAATAGAATATGAACAAAAAAGATCATGAAGATGAGCAAGCACTATCTTCCAATCATAAATGAAAGGGGAAATTAGTCCAATAACAAAACGTCCCAACCAAATCAAAAAGTCAATTAAAGAACCAAGTAAACGAGACAACACCAAGAAGTGTCCTATTGCAATAGAGGGGGACATGAATCAATTTTGGTACACTTCCTACCAAAAAGGGTCATCAAGAAATTCCAAAACCAAAAACCAACAGGGTCACAATAATTCAATAAAGGGAAAAAAAAGGTCCAACACAACAACAATCAAGGGCAGAAAAGAAAAAAATGGTACTGGCAAAGGAAACCCAAACAAAAAGGGACAATGACGAACATGCGGGGTAGGATTGATTCAGATGGAAGGGGACACCACAAATGTATTCTGATCATTTGATGAAGAACCAGTCCACACAAGATATTTGGTATGTTGGACTCAGGGGAACTCGGACACCTTGACGGGACCGAAAGGAATTGGTTCTCACACACTACGTGACTTCACCTAACAAGAACCATGTGTCATTAGGTGGATGACTCATCATACCGTGTCAAGGGGATTGTAACATGTTCACTGCCTCTTGGAAAAGTGTATGATTGTAAAATTCACAGATGGATTGTATTGTACCTGGGTTTGACCAAGAATTTGTATCAGTTAAGTCTCAACTCTTGATCACACTTGAAGTTGGATTTTGACGAGTAATAATGGAGAAAAAAGTTGCTTGCTAAGGATAAGTCAAGAGTCTCCCAGATTGTAGCAGAGCCTCCAATGTGGGATGCATTTCCACTTATTTGGTCCAGAAGGCATGATCAACTTGAGTGGCCAAGGACACACATCTAAAAGAAACATGGGCATCGCAGATATGGTCACATCAGTTTGGGTATCTCCAACATTTCAAAAGGGCAACATGGTGAAAGGATTTGCCTACACTCAAGCACAACCACTGACAAGTGTCACAATGCCTAGCGGAAACAACACAAGTCCCCTTCCAGTAAGAAACACATATAGAGCTAAGGGAAAGATTGATTGGTGCACATCGATCTTGGGGGGGCCCATGCAACCAAGTCATTCTAGATGTCAATACTTCATGCTTTGTGTTGATGACTACTCAAGAAAAGCTGTGGATATATGTCTAAGAAACAAGAGTCAAGCATTTGAGACATATTTCAGAAGTTCAAAAGCATGTTGAGAATGAAGTTGGTCGCAAGGATCAAAAACTCTCAGCTTAGATCGAGGGGGGGGAGGGGAAATTCACAAGAAATGAGTTCAAGACTTACCTAGAAGCTCATGGGATTCGTCGAAAAAATGCCTCTTACTCACACACCACATGAATGGTATAGTGAGAGAAGGAATCGTACTATCATGGAAAATGGTGCGATGTATCGATTGGACGACTCAGGTTAACAAGACATTTTGGGCGGACGCTTGGCAAGAACTGCAAGTCTATTTGGTGAACTTTGAACATAGGCCCACAGTAGCTCTTGAAGGAGTGACACCTCAAGAGAAGCTGGTCAAATCGGGAAAACCATCAATGCCCAACTAAGCATATTTGGGTGTAAGTAGCATGCAACATACCCAAGAAGAATAAGAACACGTGAGATATGAAAGCTTGAGAAAACTATATTCTTGCATATAGTGAAGAAGCACTGGGATACAGATTAGGGATCCGAAAGCAAAGAAAGTATTACCACAAGTAGGGATGTTGAGTTCTTGAGAAGGAAAACAAAGCAGATGCTCACTCAACGACTCAACAAACATTGCAGAATACCCTCTTGTGAAGACAAAATTGATGTTTTCCCACTGAAGATGACAGGCTGAGAATTGGATGATGGTGAAAACTTGGGATCCACCACAAGCCAAGGAATGCAAGAAGTTACCTAAAATGAACTCATTAATAAGAGATGACAAAGTGGATGAAGCCACCATAGCAACATCATCCAATCCTGACTAGAACTCGCATCAAGCTCTGAAGAGGTTAAATTATGCCCTAATGAGCAACGTTGTTGAAAAAAGTTGAGCCATTACAGTTTCAGGAAGCCCTCACAATCAAAAGCTTGGAAAGATGCCCCATGGCAGAGGTATTAGTCAGTGTGAAGAATTCACACATGAAAACCCCCCTTGCGACCTTCCACCAGGGAAGAACCCCATGGATGGAGATGGATATTCAAGACTAAGTACAAATCGATGGGACCTAGTTGACAAAGTAAAAGCAAGGCTTGTAGAAAGGGGTATTGCACAACAAGAGAATATTATGAGGAGACATTTGCTCCCAAGCAAGTCAAGAAATAAGATGAATCCTTTGCTCTAGCTACACAATTGGTTGGAAAGTCCACCAAATGGATGTGAAAAGTGAGCCTTTTTAATGGATATTTGCACAAGAGAAGTCTAATGATTCGCTAGAGGGTTATGTAATACCAGGAAAAGAGATGATGGTATGCAGACTCATAAAATCTCTATATGGCCTAAACCAGGCACCCCGGGCATGGTACATCAAATTGATGAGCATCTCATAAGTCATGGATTCAAAAGGACCTTTATGACCCAATTATCTACCTCCAAAAGCAAGGGGGAAGATTGTCATTGTGGTTGTATATGTCGACGATTAGTCATTACAGGTAGTTCTGTGAATATGATCGATTTGAAACAAAAGAAGATTTAATCGATCATTTAACATGAAAGATCTCGGGCTCATGCACACTATTGTCTTGGTTGGAAAAAGTATGGCAAAAGAGAATCATTAATCTTTGTGTCAAGTTGAAAATACACCAAGACAACGCTTGAGAAATTCAGGATGATGGACTACAATACTATTGCTACACCATGGAAGCGAGACTTCGTATCTCGTTCCGGATCCATCACCACTGGTTGAATGCAACTCTCTTATCGGCAGTTGATTGGTGCGTTCATTACCTAAACTATACTAGCCAGATATCAGCTTGGCAGTCAGCTATTTACCGCGCTCATGCAAGAAACCGAAAATATGTCATTGGAAAGCAACAAAGGAATACTGAGATATCTAAAGGTATAGTTGACCTTGGTCTAGAGTACAGTGAAGACTTGAAAATTTCTTCTTAACTGGATTATTCAGATTCAGATCATGCAGGAAACATGATGTGATAGGGACAGTCAACATCAGGCTTCATCTTCTTTAGGGGATCTAGACCGATATCATGGGGAAGCCAAGAACAAAACTGTGTTTCTCGCTATTCTACAGAAGCAGAGTATTGAGTTGCAGGTGAAGGTGTTGGTGATGAAAAGCAAAGGGATACGCGAATACTGGAAGGAGGAAGGAATTGGTCTACCACAACAAGGAAATTTACTCCTATAGTTGATAAGAAGGGTCTGACCATGTCACAATTCCAGTATTTCATGAGAGAACCAAGCATAATTGCAGTACAGTCATTTCATACGTGAGCCTGTCCTTTGAAGCACAACATACAACCCAGTTCTGTCCTACAGCTGAACAGAAGGCAGTGTTTTCACTAGTTCACTTGCACGTGACAAATCACCACTGTTTAGAGAGTTCCTCTCCACGTCATTGGAAAACTATGGCAAAATAAGGGGGGGAAGGGAATGTTAGCATAATTTAGCATAGGCATATTATGCATTTTATGTTGCAAGTCTTTTTATTAATAATGTGTAACATGTGCACTCTAGTCTAGTGACGTGATTCAATATTGTGATGTTGGATACCATTCAATATTAGTATTAGTAGTAGTAATTAAATGTGCATGTGGAGGGTCTTATCATCTCGTCGTTGGGCCTAATAGGGTGTCATGTTCATCCATATGAGGCTTTTAAGATCTATAAATATTACGCTCGTGCATTGTTATGTATCTGCTTTCATGATCAATAATATTTGTGAGGCTTCCGTCCCTCTTGGCAGTGCAATCTTATTGTATTCTATCATTTGGTCATCTAAGTATTACCAATTATTATAGATGTAGTTCTTATACCAGAAGATAAGAGAGGTAGAAGAGGCCCACATGAGTATATTAGGCTTGACTCAAGTGAAAGGACATCAAGTAGGGCCAAAGTGGTACTTAAAGAGAAAGTGAGAGATTATTTACCTCATTTTCCCACCCCAATAAGGGGGGATTTCGATGGGACCAATAAGTCTCCCGAGAAAGGGGCAGGTTGATCCATAGGATTATAAAAAATAATGGCTCATTCAGTGATGACACTAGAATGAAAATATAATTGGAGAGAAGAAGAAACTAAGAAGGAAAAAAATGTTATAAAACTAACACCTAATATACGAGGTAGTTGCACAACCACATTGGTAGTTTGGAAGTTGTAGTGGTGATTGTGTTAAGCCATGATGATGGTGCTAAACTGCCCTAGTGGTTCTATCACAAGGTAGGGTTAGAGGTTCTACCAAAACACCAAAGCGAACGTGTCTCTACCCTTGCCCAAAAATCTTTAGGATTCTCGAATACATGGGAGGACAATAGAGACATATAAGTAGGAAGGAGGATATGGAA